>CAJDSM010034361.1:9726-21899 GCA_903981925.1 Ostrea lurida
AAGATACAACTGCAGGTAATTATTTTTTTTAATGGTTTGTAAAGAGCTTATCTTTTTTAAAATCCAGTTTATCGAACATTTTCAGATTTTTTTTTCTTCCAAAGTTAAAATACATTTTTTTCAAAACACTTAACATTTTATTTTCAGTTTATTATCTGCAATAAAAATACAAATAATCATTATTAAGGTCTTCCGTCTTTTTCAGAAGACCTTGCTATTATTCTACTGTGTGATTTTCTTCTACATGTACACCTTGACCCGTATTTTCACACGGTCATTTACAGTTTATGAAGCATTTTCCAGAGTTTGGCAACTTGATGCAGTTATTCTCATCCTACCAGATGTTTTGATTGACGGAGGTTATTACACAGAATAGTGTGTACGAAGGAGTTGACAGTGACTGATCAGATCTACCCAAATGCATCTTAATGTACTCAGCCATAGACTCGACAGTTTTAAAGATATTCTGACGATACCTTTTAATTCAAAATCTCGGGGAAAGGGGGGTGTCTGTATCTTGGTATACATAAACGTACCGCTGTTAAGGATCGCGTTTTTGACGAGTCAAACATATTAATGGGATTCAGCAATAGAGTTATTTTTTTTATCTCTTGTTGAATTTAATGGATGGTGGTAATTACAGCATAAAACTAAATCACCAATAGTGCCAGTCTTTATGTGCCACTTTATGTCAATTTTTAGAAAATTTAGCGTTGCAGAGACTAGCATGGCAGCAACATCCTTATCCTGGTCAGGACTGGGGAGCAGAGAAGGCGGTGGACGGACTATATATTGACCGCAGAGCAGTGGGAACCAATGTACCATATCTAGCCGTTATATACGGATACATTAATAATGTTATTTTGGAAGCATTTCATTATTATTAAGTACGGATCTTGATCTTATAAGTCTCATTTCATCACTGGAATGCAATTCCAAAAAAACTCTTGGAGGGAAAAACTCTTCTGCAGATCAAAACTGAACGTTTGAATCTCACAATAAACAAATTTAGTTTCCAGTTAACTGTTGGGTTGCAAATTATTGCAAGCAAAATATTCGTTTCTTGAAATAAACATAAGATGATAGGGACCCCCCTACAGCACTTAGCTAACTATAAAATCATAAAAAAGCTTCCAGACCAGATGCTGGGCAGGTGTGAAAAAAAAACTCGCGTGCGAGATTTCACTATGAGCTAAAAAATAATATCTACGACATAAGAGTGAACATGGTTTCAAGATCCACACATGTGCCCTCAACATTTATCATTCAAATCTCTTCATCAAACTTAATACACTCTGAATTAAACAACAACCTTGCCAGTGGAATTAATATTCTTGCTTTTAATGTTTATTTACATATCTCAATATCATCACCCATATTGCCCCAAATAAATAAAAAAAAAAATAACCTGATGATAAATGAATTACTGACTGTCAAGCATAATCTGTGATCTCTTGCGCTGACAAGAACATTTAAATGTTTCCCGCGGTTGGTAAGATTCCACCCCTGTACCCGTACTTTTCCATCTTTAGTTAAGTTCAAATATTACCTCCTTTAACCTACGTTATCCAGGCGTTAAGTATCAATACATGCCTCTGCTGTTCCCGCTGGTTTATTCCTGTTCTTAGTTTCTAATAGATTATCCCTTGGCTTCCTGCGGTTATTCCAGTCAATTAGATATCATGTGATCCTCTGGCTTTCCCGCCAGTCTATTCCCATGTCTTTATATTCAATACTACTCCCTGGCTTTCCTGCGGCTTTAATTTCCTGCTTTCCCTAGTTAATCAATACATCCCTGCTTCCCTTTATTCCAGTCTTTCAGTTAATCAAATACCCTGGCTTTCCCCGTTGGAAATCCACCTGCTTCCCGGTACTTGATTAATAATGATACCCCTTTCAGTAAGGGGTCCTGAGTTCTGTTCTCTGAGGATCATCTACACAGTGATAATTATACTTCCTCTCCCTCTGTGAGATCTTCTTTGGTCCTGACCAGCTTTATCATCCCTGTACCTGAAACGGACATTTTTAATAATATATTAACAAACAGATCCAATCTCCCACTGTATGAAAAAAAAAAAACAATTTTTTAATTCACCAATACCAGGGTTTCTCAATAAATTTAGAAGTAGCAGGTAAGTTAGAACTATAGAGTGAAAATATTGAAAGCACATATAGCCAACTCCTAGGGATTCCTGAAAATTGAAGTAGTAGAAGCCATATAAAAGGGCATTCCTACTCTTAGGCATACTTAAAATTGCCTGACCAATCCTTTGTAATAATAGTGAAATACATGTAGACTTGTTAACACTTATTTTTTATGAAGTATGGGCGGACGAATATTACTCCTGTAACCACGACAACGTGTAATATGAGTGTTTCAATGAATCATCATGACATGGTACCAGCCTTTTTTGTACCTAATTAATACAGAAATCAGGGCAATTTTACTCAACAGTAGGGGGCAAGAAATTACTGATTAATTCCTATTTACGCGAGACTTCGCCAATTGACTCCAACACGTCAAATCCGCAGAGAGAACATAAATTCGCGGATGTTGTCGCAATGAAGAGTTATACATGCATGGTAGTACCATAAAAATTAAAAGCGAAAAATTATTTTCGCAACTTGAATGCTCCTCCGAAATTCACAATACATTAATTAACTCGCGTTTATTAGAAATTTTAAAATAAAAATGCCAACGATTAAAAATCCTCACTAAAATTGGTGCATATATTGGATTGTAAAATTAAAATATTACTCAAATAAGATTTAAAACTTCCATAAATTTTATGATCATAACATAGATTTAAGATAAATTAACCATACCTAATCCTTTTCTTTCTCTAGGATCTTTGTCCTCATTCTCCAAACGGCCTATGCCAATCCCTTTCACTGAGGATCCATAAACCCCTCCCCTCCTTCCAAGCCCTCGTCTCTAGGCTTCCTGCCTACTCCTTGTATGAATTCAAACTTCCATTTGTGATCTTCTTGGGAGCCTTCACCTCTCTACCGATGCCCACAAGGGAATCTGGTCCGTAACGCTCATCACCATCCCGCCGTTTTTCTCGACTCCATGTCACATGATCCTGGCATCGCCTTGTCTCGCTTCCTTGCTTCATAAACAGCTCAATCTACCGTCCCATCAATCCGTGATTTGGTCGCAAAGTCTGTTGAACAAAGCTTAAATATACCATGTAACAATCCTATCATTTTTGTTAGAGCATACTCTACTTACACTTTATTTGTCTGAGAGGCACTATACAAGCGTCGGATCTATATTACCAATGAAAATAGAATTACCACTTTTGCTAAAGTTTATTTCTTATTCACTCAAGTGTAATTAAAAACATAAAAGTACGTAATTATTGAAATACCGATCGAGAGATTTCACAGAAAATATAATACATAGTATGCAACATAAAACCAACAACTCTGGGGCTGAAAGATCATTAATAAGATGGCAGACAATTTAATAAAACTTCAGTCCAACTTTTAGAGGTTAGTGTAAATCTTAAAAAATTCCCCAAATAGGGTTCTTACCGTACTAACACCACGTGATTCATAACTAATATGTGAGTATGACGTAATTATTCTGAATTTTCACATTTAAATTATAATATTTTTTGGTAATTTCCTATATTACCCCTGCTTTTTAGTGGAAATGTTATCATTTATTTATTTCAGCTGGCACTAGCGCCGTGATTCTCATTAGTAAAAACACTTTTAAGAAGAGGTGATTTTTCGAGTCACGTACCGAAGAATCAACTAAAAGCTTCCAAAATACAAATTTTGTTGTAAAATAAAATAAATGATAAGAAATAAATCATTATATTTTTTCGGTGATATACAGTCATCAACGAGATTTTAGACGGTAAAATCTATGTATCAATGCGCTTTGCGCATTGATGATTTTACCGTCTAATTCGTATTACCTTGCATCACCCAAAAATATAAGATGATTTGTGATCTTCCTTGCGTTTATCTTACCGCCTTCCTGTTGCTGCCAGTACTGACGTCGTGTAGAAGGACCCGAGGCCCACTCCCTCCCTTTCCCTTTCGAGCCTCGTCTCCTCCTCGAATCAAGCGGTCCTTGTTCCTCTCCTGGTTTGTTGGGTCGTCTTGTAAGAGCTGTCGTGCCTCTCCATCCTCACAAACTGTCATCATCCTAACAAATACATTTATATAACTCAACTGTCAATCATCCTTAATTCCTACTTATTATCACATTTCATATCGTACAACTGATGTCATATTACAGAATACATGTATAGTATATCTATGTGTTTCTGTTGTTCTGTCCATTCACCATAAACACCTGAGTACTAATAAACTCTGGGATAATCAATGTTTACAGTCCATGATGAAAGACATAAGCCTTTTATTTCTCAAGGAAAAGTCATCTTTCATGGTGATTATGAAGGAACAAACGAGATCTATTACTTAGGACATAAGAAATGCGTGTACACAAAATTTCCCCATGGTAAATGCCAAAGTAAATTTTAACATAACAATTGTCTCAGTTTATACTTTTTTTTTTTAGAGTAAATCTTTCTTCAGTTACTATTAAATCAACAAAGCCTTTTAAAACTAACATTTTACAATTGATTTCTGATCTCTCCATATTAGAAAAATCGAAGCATTTATCAGAGCATTTTTTGACCAATGAATGGATGCGATTTATCGTTGTCAAATACTATGATTGCTACTGTTTTTCTAATATATGACAGGCAATTTTGCAATTGGAGCATTGCTTGTTTTATATGGATAGTTAAAATTTATATTGTCTCATTTATTTATAAGAAATGAATCTGTATATTTTTTGTGCGGTGTATCGCTGGTATCACGAATTTTAGACGCGTAAAACTCTACCTACGCGCGACGCATTTGTATTGTCATTCCATCCTCCAAGTGGTTTACCGTCTAAATTCTGTGGTATTAACCTCGCAGTATCTACTCCGAAAAATATAAGATTATCTAATCATTTAATTATTTACAACAACCAAACAGATGTCAAGTAGACATTATTTTTGTTCAGGAGCGTGACGAAACACCTCAATTCTTCTTAAAAGGTTTTACCAATGAGAATTGGCAGTAGGGATTTCATCGGGTAAATAGTAAACTAACATTGAATTGCAAAGAAATTGAATGAGACGAATACCTTTTCTGCGAACAAACTTGTGCAAGACCATCCCTTAGAGACAGGTCCCAAAGGAATAATCCCGCCTGTTAATAAATCTCCGCTGCAATGCTAAAGGCAGAAGAGACACTTCCTTGTCAAATGCTGCCTGCTGCCGGCGTCTGGGCTGCGTATGGAATTGTGAAACTTACGAGTTCATGTGATTGGGATATGGTGATTCTAGGTAGAAGGAATAATGCGAAGAGTACCTTGGAGTACATACATATTGCTAGTGGTGTGGATGGGTCCGGATAGCATGTTGGACGCTGGACCGCGCATTTATCGTTGTACTCTTTTTGGACCCAAAGAATTATCAGAATAAAAGAACGACCTCTTCTCCTCCGCACGCCACAAGTGAAGGGTAGTATTTTAATGGTGCATGATCCTAGGTGACTCTAGGTAGAAAATGCAGAGAGAACACATAATGGCCCTGACCCTCGGAAACCAGGGTATGAGAGGATACTTCTAGCCCTTATATGAGTATAGTGGACTTAGGCAGCAAAGCGGATTGGCCGCCAGTTATAAATCCACATCTTGAGTTCCCATGACACCATGAATAAGTCGCTCCCAAACATCGAGTAAGTCCAGTCGATGCGCCAGTGACACTCCTTTGCGCGCTTTGGTTTCATCGCGAGAATTTTTTGCAACTAGGGATAGACCATATGCCATGATAGGTTCATTCGACATCGGCTCTGTCGTTTGATTAGAAGACTTCTAAACACTTAACAAGACAGTCTGGGTGGGAAACAAATTCTGCCTAAGGCGGTACAGGAGAATAAGACGAGCTACACAAAACTTGAGTCCTGAAGATAAAACGACCCAGCACAGCTCCCAGCTTATTGCAAGGTGGGATGTCTACTAATTATTGAACAAAAGGCTCCACCTTCTCATGTACCTCGTTTGGGCCACTATCAAAATCAAGTTCAGGTTGGTGTACTTTTGTTACAACCGGCTGGAATTAATAATCAATGCCAGATCAATACATGAAAGAGAATGTTTCTCAAAGAGCTTGATTTTACAGTAGAGTGAAAGACGCTGCCTTAGGATGACAATGTAGGCAAGTGGTCGGTAGCAAATTTTCTCGCCCGCCCCCGCGGGTCGCCCTGCCCTGGTTAGCCGTTTGCAGGACACCAACTACCAAGAGGAACCACCCAAAAATGTTTCATACGAGTATATGTTGGAATAGAAGGAGGCCGCTGTTCAGACTGCTCTACTAATTCACTTATGCATTTGGTCCTTCATACTCAGAACATTTTGCTGCCCTAGGATTGTTAAAGAACGAAGAATGTTTTTGAAAAATCGACCGTGCACTTTTGGGACGAGTTTTTGCCCCACCGCAACAATGCGTTACCAAACAGAGGTGCAGAGGACCTGAATAAATTTTACAAATTTATGTGCCCATTGTCAGAAGATGCTGTCGTACCAGATATTTTGAACCAAGGAATTTGGCCAGACTTGGTGTTGGAGATCTAAGAACGCAAAGATATAAAAAATGGTATCAGGTCTGGTTTAGACTGACGAAACATTAAGCTGTAGTCTTGCAGATGAGTATAGGCCCCACCAGCACCTGGGGAGCAGTGCAGGACAACCAACCGCGTCACCCCACCAAGGGGCTAGCCACCCAAAGTTTAAAAAAAAGTTTGGAAAAAGGCCCCTTCCAACTACTATAACAAGGGTCACTATGCCCAGGTTTTAAGGTTATCACGTCAGAACATTAGCTTTACGAGTTGAGTAAAGAGAAGATATCCTGTGAATGACAAAAAAGTTTGTCGAAGGCTCCATTTTTGGATGACAGTTTTTGTCCCAACTCGCCAGGCCCGCCGGGCTGCAAACGTTATACGGCTGAAAAGTTACAATTTATGTCTCACCCATGTACATTGTCAGTTAAGATGCATTTCATACGCAAAAATTTTAAATTAGAATGTGGAGGCTGTGCGTTTTAGCCCGGTTTCGTTAAGATAGAAGTATAAATAATGTCAGAAATCTGTGAACAAGACATTAGAATAGTAACCAAAAATTTGGCCCCAAGCCCTGGTTCGAACTCTGAGAACCCTAACCGCGCGGAGGGACAGCCATCCAATTTAAAACTCACTATTCTATTGAGTGTTAAGAGGGCACCCCCGCTTATAACATACCAACTCTTCAGATTCCCACTACAAGTTCTTATTTTGGCTTTCTCTCAGACTCATGTAGCGGTTGTAAAGCGGGCATATTTTTTTGAACCAATCGGTCAATCTTATTTGGACCAGGAAAGTGGCTTGTTTAGCCCCGAGCGCACATAACATAGGCGCACCCCAGGAGGTGCAGATGCGAACCTGAACCAAAGATTTATACAATTTATTATTTGCTGGCTCCATGTCCCAATAGACTGCTTGGTGTCAATACTATAATTTGAAATGAGAAAAGAACATTGGTACCGTAGGGGTTTGGTTACTACAAGTATGTATGGTTTAGAAAGTAATGGTTTCAATTGTGTTAACAGGACAATTATTATGTACCAAATTTTTGGCCCCTGCCCTCAGGGAGGTCAAGAACCAGTGGTACCAGAGGCGGCCATGCATCACAACTTTAAGTAATGTTTCGGTGAAAAGAACTGTACTCTCCCAACTACTTCTGGATCGATCACTATGCATTTTGGTTTCTCTCCGACCAATTGTCCCGCGGAGTTAGTAAAGTAATGGATTTATGAGAGAAAATCGGTCACTATTTTTGGCAGGTTTGCCAGCGCGCCCCCAATGCCACAGGGGGCAAGGACCTGAGAGACTTTGACTAAGTTTAATGCTCGCACTCTGTCCCATATAGAATGCCTCATATACCTAAGAGATTTGAAAAAGAATTGGACGGAAGTGGGGTGTTATCAAGAACGTTCAAGGAAGAGGGTTGCGAATTGGTTAACGGACGACGCACAAACCAGGATACGACCGACGTGAAAACGCAAGACCAATTTTTGCAAAGTAGTGTTCACGCTGAGGTTTACTCAGCGTGTGACCACAGTGAGCCTAAAAACTGTATTACGCTTTGACGCTTGAGTTAAAAGTATGAAATATGTCTTAACAGATGGTTCATGAGAGGTATAATTCGCTGCAACACCGGCTTCATAGTGAATTACACCCATTGGTGTCCAACTACAGAGAATTGAAATGCCGCCTGACACAGTGAGAACCGGGGAAACCCAGAATATGGTTATGCTATGTACCTGCCGAAACAACAGAAGTTTATGACCAAGATACAAATCTGCCACAGACCAACGGCGCGTAAAGAGGGATTCCTATATACCTCCAAACTTTGTTTTTGGTTTGTTTTGGTTTTTTTTTTCGTTTTCTTTTTTTTTGGGGGGGGAGGTCCCCCGTGTTAAGTTGTGCAAAGTGAAAACAGTACGTAACTCCAGAAGCATTACAGGAGAAATACGAAAGGAATAATAGAAACACCAAGATGGTTTAATTTTACGAAAGAAATCCCTTTGGAATGTTCAAGTATCGCTCCAGATATTCATAAGCGCTCTCTAGATTCTAGAACCCATAATAATTTCACACAAAATGGAAATATTACCATTATGGCTTGTTAGATAAAATAATAATCCAATTGCTAGCATACTAGTGACAAATAATTGTACCGTCCGTAGGATAGATATTCCAGATAATTGAGTAGCTGGAATGGTCGGGAACCCACAACCTACACAGGTTCACATCTATTCCGACCCGTACTGCTGTTTGTTTCCAGACTCAGGGCCTGAAGAAAGCAACGGGTGACCTATTACCATAATACTATCACCCAACGCTACGAGAAGTACGCTTCCGTCTACAAAGGCCTTCCGCTGGCTCCCAAATCCACTTACCAGAAAGCTTAACCTAGCAAGATACAATCTATTCGATTGCGGCCCATTGACATGGTTAATATGTGCAAATGCGGTGAAAATTTTCTAGAACCAATAATGATAGACACCATTATCGCAAAAAAGATGGGAATAGAACGGGAGTGAGTAGTGGACTTTTGCGAGATAGGAGGTGGCACATGACATATTATAGGCAGATATTTAGCGGGGGGCGGATGACTGTTGACACGATATATGAAATCCGTCTAAGGAGGTGTTTTCGTGGACATATATGCATCAATGATACTATTAAGGTTGAAGCGATGAACGCGGGAGGGATAGCAATTGTGACGAGAATAGTTCCTCAAATCGTGGAGACTCAGACGTTATCAACATAAATAATTTGCGATATCTTAACCCAATCCCAAATTACTAGAGGTAGTGTAAGTGGCAGACCACAAACATGGCGAATTGGTAAACAATTTGTGTCAAACGTTAAGGTCATAATCCAAAAAAAGCCATTATGAACAAAGAAATCGAGTGATAGCAACACGAGCCTCCGTGAGCACCCAAAACGAAGTGGTTAGTGATCATTGGTGCCATGGAGGACGCTAGTAGCAATCCTCTGATGCTGACCGGTCACACCCGTCCGTGAGCCCTTAGTCGAAAGTAAAGTGAACGGGACTTACCGCGTTTAAGTCAACGAATGTTCTTGGAGTAGAAAATGACAGTCTAACAAAGGGTATGAAACAAAATCAGTGAACATATGACTTAAGGTGAGACTTTGTAAATCGCGAAACAAGGTCAATTGTGGGAATTAGTAGCAAACCGCTGAATTTGCGACAAGTGATGCCTATTAAAAACGAATATTCGTCATAAGCGTGAGTCAATTAGTGCATCCAGGCACTTGCTCAGGAAATGCGCCAAGCTCGTTTCATTCAAGTTTGCTGGGCGTAAAAGGTTGACCTAGCGGACAATTAGTCAATTAAATAATCGGAGATTCTCGCATCATATAAAATCAAACCGCACAGTATTGTTTCCAAAGTCGGAATCCTTGTGTATAACATGTTCAAAATCATCTTTTGCAGAAATTTATTAGATAAGCTAGCTTCACCCCAACTGAACTACACAGATGACCACAGACCTGACAACGGGGGAAGTAGATGAAGTGAGCTTCACACCTCTAATTCCACTGGGTTTATTCTTTGTCCTAATATCTCATGAATCAAATTGATAAACTTAAAATGTGCAAAATAAAATTTACCCAGCTGCAAGTTATCAAGAAACGTATCCATGATTTCGTCATGTTTCAAAGGTCTGAGAACAGCAAAAAAGGGAGTCGTTCGCATAACTCCTTAAAAAACTTGGGTCTTAGAATTTTCGCTCGGGTTAGCGCACTTTATCAGACAAGCGAGTTCGAAGAATAACATGTACGTAACCGGGTGATCCACCCATGGGTAACATGATGTATGCTGAAGCATCAGTGGTTTCACCTGATATACATGCTATTTTCCCACATTGTTGTGCTAGCCGACACGCCCCTTGGCAGAGACCCTACGCTCGTAATTTATAATAAAAACCATCAGAGTTTTGTAGTCAAGCCAAGGTTGTGGAGGGGCGGGGGGGGGGAGTCTAGAGCAGAGACCTATAAATAAATAGCCGTTAGTTGATGTCAAATCTCTTCAAATTTGCTTACCATTTTTTATTTGGATAATAAAAAATAAAATTCGGAGTATATCATATAAATTGGATATACCATAGTGATTAGAAGCTAACATGGTCAAATTATTATGCATAACTGTAAGGCATAGCATGCTAAAATATCGAAATCACGAGAGGTCCCGTCCCTCCATCATAACTGCGTTTAGGCTGCTATCGATGAATTTTAGTGTTGCAACCTCTTGCAGTACTCCTAATTACGAGATAGTGAACTCGTATTGACATTGTAAGCTGAAAACCAATGTAACTTTTGAAGAACGTATATGTTAAAACTCTGTCGTGCGATTAACAAAAGTTTAATAATTTCGATGTGGGCACAATAATGCATTTGAGTATATCTTTGAGACCGTTTGTAACAATAAAATTCTAAGGAAATACATGCGCAAGCATTAGTAGTTTCCTAGCCTGCAATAGGGCGCCCCAACACCATGTTTAAATGTCAAGTCCCTGGTATAAGAGAAAATATCTTGACTGCCGTGTATAAGACTTTCCGCTCCTGAGAATCATTCAACTCATAGGCCAGACGTCAACCACTGCGGTCGAAAAATGGGGCCTGCACAGTTTTAGCCCTCCAAAAGAATTGCTCGGCCTTAACCAGGGCCTCCTTGAACAGAGACGGAATCAAATTCACAACTCCCATTTGAGCTTTTAACAATTAGTGGCAAACTTTTAAAGGGGATTTAGGCACCATTAGGGACAGACGAGGGAAAAACAAAAATTGAATTTAATTATTATAATATGTATTTTGTTTTTAGATATTTCAATGCTCCATACCACAAAAGTCGTCATAGAAGTTAGGATGCATTTTCAGAAATATGGTTCCTGGACAAAAGCCCTGGCGATGGCGAAAGACAGGTTTAGCTCATGGGGAAATATAAGGTCCCATGGTTTGGATTATATATTATTACCCAGGGTATAACCTTAAATAGTTGGTAAGAAATCCGCCTTATCGATATGCGGTTAGAGTTGACTCTGTGGTCAACTGAAACCTTTGGAGCGGACTCTCCATGGGACCTTTTGTGTCATATCATTGATTTTTCAAGCCAGTTTAAAGGACAGCACAGTCTAGTTTTGTGAAAACGTGCAAGTTTTAGCGACAGGTGCGATTGTCAAACTTTCCTTGTGTAAAAACAGGGCAAAAGTTAAGACTTTGGAAACGTGTATCTGACATGGGAATACGATGTTTGTGTTTTGAATGCTAAGAAGTTCGTCATAAGATGACCCTGTTGGTCATGTCTTCAACCCGAGGTCTCCCGGTGTTACTTTTTGAAATCTTTGGCTGTGAACTTAAACGGGGGCTTCGTTTAAGAAACGTAATAACAAGCAATCATAATATACTAGCATTTGGATATATAATTTAACGATATGCGAGCTCCATACCGATACGCTGAGGTTAAATGTCCAAGTCAGTAAATCCGTGCGACTGTTAGAAGAGTACAGCCCATTCTCGCAAAAAGCCAGTAGCAC
>CAJDSM010034365.1:2769-14242 GCA_903981925.1 Ostrea lurida
TGTCGATAAGAAATGTTACAAAGTGAATATCAAAAAGCCTAGATTTATACTTAGAAAGAGGAAGTTAATGTCAGGAAATTGTTTGTTATTAAAAGATGTTTGAAGAATAGGGTCAAGTTCTTGTCGGGGGTTTAAGGGAAGAAATGGATATACACCCAACGAAGTCTTGATCATAAGGAAACACAGCCATTATATATGAAGTCAAAAGCCCAAGTAGTGGATTATTCAAAAGTTAAGGACCAATGTTAAAGTTTATTTATGAAGAGTTGGTTACCAAGAACCTCAAGGTAAGGTCAGGAGGCAAAAAATTTATAGACTAGGTAGAAGGGGATTTTTTCATAAGAATACCCATATGTAATATAAGTCCCAACCATGCAATTCAGAATTCTTGAGCCAGACGTTAAGTTTTTGAAAAGAGGTAACTTCAGGTCAAGTCAGGAGGGTCAAGCAATTATGTACCAGTAGAGAAGGACGTCGTAATGAACACACATGTTGCATAGATCGACAAGATCCCATCACTATGGCCATTCAAAGTGATGCCAATCGTTAAGTTTGCAGACAACGGAAGACCAAAACCATATTATGCCACCCAATCGAAGACCCGGGGACATTAGAATTTGGTACCAGTGAAAGGGCCATACAAGAATACATGGAATAGAGCCTATTCGACTACCATTCAAAGTAGGCAATGTTAAGTTTGGACCACGAAAAGAAACAAAAATGGGACGGACACAATACTTGGCCCCCCCAAACCGCAGGTTCCAAATGAAACAATCCCAACAAACCAAACCAAACCACCAACAAACCTGATCTTCAAAAAGAAAGAGACCAAGACTGGAACGGACAACAAAAAATCGGCAAAACCATCAAAGCCCAAAGGAGCACCCTTCCATTCCGAAATCTCAAAGACAGCTATATTCCATGATTCAAGTAAGGGTTTCAGCAGTCAATCGAGCACTTGTTCGACTTGACCGTTGTCTAGGACAGAACCCTGTTAAGAGAGGAACATAGTGTCTGCCTTATACTGGACAGGATAATTTTTGAGAAAAGCGCTGCAGAGGGAAGCCCTAAGCTATTTCCCAACTATTGAGTTAGGGAGTATATTGGATGATAAACCGCGTCACGAAAAATCACTGACTTTCACGCGTTATCCACCATATTCTCGTTATCCGTCGACTTTTCTAAAGCCTTCGTCAGCGTTTTTTGATCACACGAAATTAAAGGGCGGCTGGTCATACAAAACCTCTGATATAATTTGAAAGTATACCCATTAACGTAGTTTTGTCAAATTAATTCAATTATGGCGGGGAACAAGTTGGTTTCTAAAATACTTATAAATACGGGGCACCTAACAACCCATCGCACACAACGCACGCCCGATTTTCTCGTGTCGCCGTGACAGGCCTTGTTTTATTATCCATTGCAGATGGTTCTAGCAGATGAGTATATTATTGTATATAATACAATATTAAACATTCAGACAGCCTACTACTAGTACTAGGCATCCATCTAACTGTTTTACCCTTTCAGCCTTTGATTCAAACTTTCTGTACGAAAAAGAATTCTCTTGCTCGCCAAAATTGGTGATATTTACGTTTCTTCCCGATCACACGACCAGCTAAAACGAGAGTTAGATGATAATTTTCTCAACTATGAACACATTTCATATTGCATTTATGTACCTTAAAGTATAAGAACAATTGAACCAATTCACCCAACTTAAAATTTTTTAGACAAGACACAATGACATTTCTCCACAGCATAGACGCACAGGATGAACTCCTGTTTTAAAGGATATAGATTATACGTATTTATCTGGCATAGCTTGTGATCCTCCGTGGGAATGTATGAGATACAAAACGTGGAAGGGTAATCTAGGCACGGCCGAGAACCACTATGCTTAGAGGCACAAGGAAACCCACATCCCGCGAAGAAGAGTCCACAAGTTCAATAGGGGTGGCCAATGAGAAAAACTTTCGCTGAGACAACCCTACATGCCGGATCGAACAACGTCATTTATTTTGGAATTGGATAGCTCTCTTTGAGAAACTTTATTGAAAATTAAATAACTAAAAATTATTGGACTGACCAATACATATTCAAGAGCGTAACATGTTCATATTTTAGATTAGTATCACGTGACTCACAGGATACGTGGCGTTTCGCAAATGACCCCAGTAAGTATGTGATGTCAATAAAAATAACAAATAGTAGCAAAGCGGCCTGAGTGGACCGTTGAAACCTAACTTTTTGAGTCGAATGAAATGATTTTTATAGAAACCTTGGCTGTAGTTATCGGTGCATCATGTCCTTTAAGCTGTGACCTTACATCAAAATTGTACACACAAATCGGAATCTATGTGTTCCAGATCAGCTTGAATCTCTGCTTACATCATCTGCCAACCTCGGATTTCAATAAGACAACTTCTTATTATACTAGAATATCGAATTGATGGCGTAGCAACGTTCTTTCAAATAGCTTAAAGTGTATATTTGGTCTCAAGTTCACAACACCACACACACAGTGTCGGAATTTAGGGCAATGCCCTGTAATGCAATCGAATTCGCACATGACACCCACCCCCCACTGAACTTACACAGTATACCCCCCTTATCCAAGTTAAACTCCCAGGCATCAAATGCTCCTAGGTAGCATACGATACTCATCTTTAGTGGAATTCTTAAGGGTGGCATTCGCGATAAGCATCCGAATCCGAGACCTGTCTTTAATACTATTCCAAATAACCAATACTATGCAAGTACCCCATCTAAACTTATTTGTTCGTTGACAAAAAGAATTGATCCGCCACCTCTAGATCACGAAGTGCGTCACCACTAGATCGCATGGCGTCTGGAATACGAGTGGCATCGCGATTCGATTTTTGTTTATATCTAAGGGGCGTCAGACACACTCCCGACCAACAAGACCGTTTAATGCTACCGTTTTTTGTAGTAAAGTACATCATTCTTCCGTGCATTCAATAACATTCCATATTAAGTTACATAATCATCCAGGATATCTGCCAGTGTGTCCGCATAATTTGGTCTGTTTTGTGTGACTGTCAGTCGCAAAATCACACATTCTCCTAAAGCTGAGATCTTCCGCGGACAACGCCCCCTTACCTGCAGCCCTAGCGTAACATGTCTGCGAAGGCAATAAAAATGAACAATATCTATTGGCCAATTAAACTAAGAATTTGTCTTTTGAAACCGAATAATGTAAACACTTACGTTCATCAGGGGGTATACCAATGCACTCAATTTGAGCATCATTCCTTCATACTTTGCTATTATATGCTAGAAACGCGACCGATATTGAGTTTTGATCTCTCTACATCACCCAGGAACTCATATAATACCATTTAACTGATAGTTACTAGATCATTTATACCAAAGTAAGTATCCTTCCAAACCATACGACACGAAAACTAAGGCCTCGAAAAGAAGGAAAGAAATCGAGAAGTGAATAGCAAAAATCAACGTTTAGTTGTGTTAAAAATAGTTTGAAAAACAGAAGTAATCTATAGAAGATGAAAATGAATGCACAACAGCATTACCACGCATCAATGGGTACAATCAGATTAGTAGATAAACTTTAGATACGTCAAACGCTAAGAATCAATATCATAGAACGACTCTAACAGAAGCCTTCTGTATTAACGTTCTCTTAATAAGAAGCGCTGCGAATATGAAAAGGTTGTAACGCGTCGTATTATTCTAAAAATTCAACTATATCAATTAGCACGGTCATAAGATATAACACATTCAGATACATTATTTTGTGATGACAATCATTCGCCATATATAATATCAAAAGGCAACGAAGAGATAGGCAAACACGCCAATTTTATGTCATCCTAACCAAAGATATATAAAGATAAAGGATACCGTAATTCCGCAGGTGTTAAAAAAAAATCAGCAGATGATACGTCCCTATCAGTGTTGAAACCAATAACATTTTACTCGTAGAAATGATTATTTTTCTCGTGTGTTGTTCAAAAAAAAAATATATATCATATTATCATCGAAATGCTGCAACTGGTGTAGTTTTGTTGAATAGACAGACTTGTCGACATGCTAAATTATGACAGATACACCAATCACGTAATTGAAAGCCATTAAATAATCGAAATGAAACCAAGTAATTACCAAACATATCACACTGCTTAATCAATATCTAACAGTAATGGTTAGTTTTACTAAATGAAAATTGCCCTATAAATGTGGCTTTTGAGATGAGGAGACCATAATTCCATAACCGGGAATTTCACAAAGCGTATATAGAGAGAAAACAAAATTAAAACAGCCAATGGGAAAGAAAAAGACTTATGTGTTATTTACGTGTACATGCACTTTTGAATATAGAATTTTCCATCATGTTTTAAATCTTTTTCCTAAACTATGGAACCGCATATAAGTCTAGACTCACTGTATTAAAGAAAGAGATGCTATCTATTAGACTTGATTTGTCTAATGGTTAGAATGTGGTCTACAAGTAAACGTTAGATAGCTGAATTATGCAAAACTTTTGCCTTTAAGCATGCAACTACAGCCACTTATGTGATTCCGCTAAAATTTGTCAAACTATTCCTTATCAAACGACCTACTCTTGATTTTTATTTTTTGTCATAAAAAGCTACCTAGTTACATATTATTGCAAAACCCTTATCAATGTTGTCTAACACATAGTGGTTCTGTTGGTCTCTTACTCTTAATATTCAACGTTAAGTCCGCTAAACTATACACAAAGAAATAACGAAGCCGATATAGTACGGTACCGCTCTTGTGCGTCTGCGTCTCCTGGTCCAGTATCCTCATGTGATTGCTTCTGCTTGATATGGACCCGCTTCCTTTGGAGAAAAAGTCTTTACTAAGACTAAGTAGTATCCATAGCCTCCTTTGCAATGCCACTGGTAAAAAAGATACACTACACATTTCGTGGAAAGCAAAAACTATGACGACCAGAGCTGTATTTTTTGGCATTTTCATAGATATTTTAAGTTCGACGGCAATTATGTGAGAAATGGTGACTATACCGTCCATGGACTACGAAATCTGCAATTTACAAGGCCATGCAATCATAAAAGTATAATAGACCAATTTACCACTCCATCCGTGCCTCGTGAGCATAAATGCGTCTCCTTGAGTTAGATCATTGGATGAGGCTTAGTAAGATGCGCCCATTTACGTTCACCTCGTCCTGATACGTACTCCCAAGTCATATTCGGTGATTTTCTTTTCTTCTGGGGTCTAACTGCAAAAACCCACGGAGTTTTGGCTTGAATAATCTTACCTCGTTACAAATTGTTGTTGATTTATTTGTGGAGATGTACAAATCTAGCAGACCCACGTTTTGGAGGTGATGACTGTGGGTGGGGGTTAATGCTCTGCAGAAGACAAGTTATTCTGACGACGAAATGAAATTAAATCCCAACTTTCGCGGCATCGATCATAGGTCGTAAACATTCAGCCATATTTTCTTAGGAACACTTATAAACTGGCGGTAAGTGGACTTCGCATTTTTCTAAAGAATTATATTCATAGAATACATGTATTCATTTACTCTCGACTTGAGTCTTGTGGAAATCGTTGGTTTAGTATTAGGATCAGTGGACCGCTGGGATCTTTTTTAAAGACTTAGTATATCTTAAAATAGTGTGTTTGGGCTCACGTTAGCGAAAGTACTATTTTACGATGTCCAAAATATTGTGGTAAAATAACCTAAAATGCCTCAGACCATCGACTGAGTAGACTCCTACTTTGTTTTAGATGTATCTAGTGCATAAAAACATATGCATTTTGATTAAGTAGCAGTTTTATAACATGGGCATGAGGCATAGCTCTGCAAAATTATTGGTTCATGTACATTGACACTGGTATGATTAAAATGCAACAGCAATGAACATTTAAATTTTTTCCATGAGCGGTTAACCGGCTTGCGATAAATACTTCCTGTTGCTGCTCTACCTCGCCTTGTCTTTATAATGCAACACAGGACGGCAACCGTAGCATCAAGTTTCATTCCTTTTGGTGCGCATGGGACGGCGACGCCAATGTCTCGCACTCACTTTTTTGTCTGCAATTTTGTGATGGATTATCATCGCCAAGACAGGCAAGTAGGCACGTAATTTTAGAAATTTGTGAATTGCGAATTCGCGATCCAAATACCTGATATGTTAATAAATGATGCATACTAAACATTTATCATTAATCCTGGAGGCAGTTGTACCATCAATGATTGGAAGGGCAAGAGAAACGAGCAGACAAAGATTTGGTACATGTATAAATTATTTACATCAATGTCAAATAGGCGAGTTAACCGTGTGTTCAGACCCGTAATTAACATAACTAGATAGCCAAAAACAGTCGAAGTGTGTTGAAGCCGAAGGAGAGGAAGGCACGGCACACGGACTCTCCGACAATCAAAAGTGAAGCTAAAGAATAACGCACTAGTCACGCAACAACAATAAAAATAACAAAAACACAAGATTATGGCCAAAACACCCCGCGACCCCCACATCACGTACTACACCAAACCAGACGCACGGCATACACAACTTGTTTCCTAACGTTATGGCAAAACTATAACGGTTGAATACCTCTGGTGGCAGACGTCGAACTGTCCATTTTTCAACGTGAAATACAAAACAGTTCTCATTGTCTTGGACGTTTCGAATTTCAAACGACATTCGACACGCCTTGACACGGTCTGATATTCCAACAAGATTTTAACGAAACTGATTTCTGAGCACAGATGTTTTGAAAAAATAATGTTATAGTTTTGCTTTTTAATTTAAGAGTCTAACCAGTCTTTATTTTAGCGTAGAAAAATAACAAAGAGTAGTTGCAATGTCATTCATCGTTGAGCAGAGAAATTTCAAATTAGTTAGAAATCATACTATCCCGATCCGTCTACAGTGATGCGTCTTCAATGGTGCTAATTAAGATTAAATTGCAACTGGTCACCAACACACGGAAATATTCAAATTAAGAAATTCTGATATTACAACAAACAAAAAATAGCAGCAACAGAGTACAATTATAAGAGAAAAAGAACATATAAACTCGTTAATATTAAATAGAATCTGCGCAATCACAGCATAATTCAATACAAATATTTATTGTGGGACTAAAAAGAGCTCAATATGATACAGCCAAAAGGGATCGGGGCCTAAAACTCTAAATTGACCGGCCGAACTCCTAGACCTACAGTAGGCGCACCCCAAAAAAAAAAAAAACAAGAAAAGTAGCACACCAGCCCAGAAACACAAAAATCTAACAAAACAAACTCCATTTCAAAAAAACGAAACACAAACAAAAGCAAACAACAAAAAAACAAAAACAACAAACAAAACCCACATTCCCCAAACAACAGCAAAAAAACCAACAAAAAAGAACACAGACCGCAACCAGCAAGAACAAAGCAAACAACCAAAAAAAACAAAACAACAAAAACACACCCCAAACGAACACACCACGAAAAAAACCCCAGCAACCAAACAAACGCCCACCGCACACCCCGGACTTCTCTCGCGACGACCTGGTCCAGATGCACGAAGACTGACGTAAGTGGTATGCTACGACAGTACTCTACACTAATCTAATTACTAGAATAATAAAGCGATCTCGATTGCAGATCAGATAGGTAGATTTTAATTCTATTGTATGAAGGTGCGAGAGAATTTGATTCAACCACAGGATATTATAGAAGAGCTTAAACATATTTTACATTGTAAGTTAGGCATTAGTTGGTTAGCGCAACATAGTCTCAGGCAAGCCAGACGCTCGGCTATCTCCGTAAAATCTCCGAACGACGAGAGTCTGTAGAAGACTACGACGAACAAAAGCGTTTGATCACGTCAAAACCGAGGCTTACCTCAGAATTCTGGGTATTGAGTTGATGTTTGGCTGAGATCAGCCAACAATCGAAAATAACGGACTATCGAGAAAGCTAATGAAAACTTAGTTTGACAAGTGAAAACCCGTTATGTTGTGCAGGATGTAACAAAGCCTCAGGAAACCGACGCCATATTACGCCAATATATAATTGATAAGTAGATGGAAAGGATTTATTAGCTGTTCTAACCCTACGGATATGAATACAACCCGTGAATAATTCGCCGCAATTGGGATTCTTTACAAATTTACTTTGGAGACCTCGAGCAAAGTTGAGACAGTATGACTTATCTCATGTTAGACAGCGATCGCAGGTTTATATCTTTGATACCTGTACATTTTTTCCTTTAGTACTATATAACATCATCGAGCTGTTATTTTGGGTTTGGTCAATTAACACGAAGCGCTCCTACAACCCTGAAAAGCAGACTTGGGAAGTTCAGGAACTTCAATCTGTAGTGTTGTGGGTAAAAGATTCAAGAAAACGGGCGAACTGAAATTGAGTTCCACTCCACTAAAAGCCAACGATCCACAAGAAGGAACAGTATTATCGCGGGTCTTTACGACTCTCTGTTCGTCTCGGAGATTGGCGTAGGACAATCTGATGTGTCTGGCAAATCTGACCAGAGACAGTTGCGAGCAAATCGAGTGTCAGCTTATTTACAGGTGGAGGATCTTGCATTAGTATGCGCGTGTACTTGAATCGTGTCGTGCGATGCTGATCGAATAGAATTTTCGGCGGGCGCCACCCCTAAACATTAGTGCCATCTTTAGTAAGCTAACTACCTAGTTGCTGGGTGAAGGCGACGGGACATTGTTCAAGGCTAGCTCTTCCTATATGTACCATTTTAAACAAGATTACCGATATATCCCGTAATAATCATAATAAAGTTAATTATTGTAATGTGAGTGATTTTTGACCAATAAACATGGGAATACTTTGCCCGATTGAGGACATATTTTACGAATGAAGTTTACGGAATCAGGCTCCGCCTTGGTTGTGACATAAGCTGGAACACCAGTGGATTATCGAGCTGGGAGTGGCCTAACCCATATATCGTGTATGCTGACGTCGAAGGTCTACAGACGGACCATTAGAAACAGCAACGCGAGTAAAGATGACTACGATCGTCATCCTCTGTTGAGAGGAAATGTTTAGCATTGAACGACTAAAAAGTACCATATGTGCTAAACAGAAGTAATTCGACATTACGCACCATGCTGGACCACCTCAAGATAAAAGCTTTTGTTTGGATAAAATTATGTGCACGTTGCGCTATGTTTTAGAATCCTCCGAGGAGGGGAGGGGTGCCTTACTCTGAACACTAGAATATATTATGGTGGGGTTCGAATGTGGGTCCGAACCCCACCCCAAGTTCGTAAGCACTAGATCATTTCTGTGTACTTACAAAATTTGATGAACCCTCATTGTAGTCAAACTAGCTCAATCCTCTAGAGGAAATAAACACTCGACTTGTAGACCTCATTATCATGGACATATAAAATTGGCGAAGTAAAAGACCATATGTGATTAACACGTATAATTCCATAGTTCGAAAAAAAAGCTTAGCAATGAAAACACTAGAGTTTAGCGCCCAAGACATGCGCACTAATCAAGCGAAGTTCAGCCCAAAGAATCCAAGTTGTTCTATCGGAGAGGAACAAGGTAGACATCCGCTTACTGAGCACGGGTACACGCAGTCGTAAACAACCCCTACGTACACCCAAAAAACAATGAGGTAAGTATACAAAGGTATGCAATATAGAGAAAAGACGTCATGCGTAACATTTATTGAACTTATTAAAGAATTGCCCTCTGGGTAATCACTCAAGAGAAGCAAATCACCACAATCCATAGTAGCGCCGACCTGTAGAATTTGCAAAGTGATACGAACGGACGCCCCTTCTTTCAGAACCTTTGCATACATACACACTTAGAAGTTTTATGTTTTAGAGTTTGGAGCCTCCCTTGACACTTTAACGTCCTTCAAAGCGCATTAAGATGCATGCTCCTCTGCCGCGTAATCGGAGTCAACTGTAGGAGACATCCATCACCTAAGCATACGCGGTGATATCACGCTGTCGTATCATTTACTGGTTATTATACAAAGGAAAAAAAGGCTTGACGCCATCTCAAAGTCACTAAGTCTCAGGCCTCCTTCTTATAGGATGGTAGTTGCCAGCCCGTCCCATCTAGTCATCCTGGTCAGATACCAATATTAAGTAAATTATCCAAATATGAAGTTTTATGTATGATTACACAGCAACCAATGATAATTAACAATTTTAGGAGAATTTAAAGGCTGTTTCCAGCACACATATAGGTGATTGACTAGTATGTAACACCAACCCCATAATAGACTAGGCTCGTTAAATTATAAAATTCATTGTAGACAGAATCTGCAAAAATCAAACCCCGTTTGTCAGAACCCCCTACCACCTGATATAAACTGAGGGCCCTCCCCCGGGTTAACCAGATTCGTGTGTAGCACGTGTCTCTTTTCCACGATATTTCGAACTGGTGACCTGCGAGGTCATTGAATCAACTCTGATTCAGTGAAATGACAATTACATGTATGTCGCTCTATTTGTATCTTTTATTTTACAAGTTAGTTGCCGTCATTTTCAGGTTTTATTGCTTTAATTAAAGAAAAAATATGCACCATTACATTGCTGTCTTGTGCATACTATGACATGTTTTAAATCCATTCGTCGAAAATGATTTCCATGTATAGTCTTTTGCAGGGAAGAATTTCAGACTTTTGAGAGCATTTTCTATTTCAGCATTGCAATTCGAAAAAGCACTGATTAGAGTTATTAATATTCCAAGTTGACAGGTACCTAGAAGGAATTAATATTCCCTGGCTACCCGGTTACTCTTGAGCTACAGAGTAGCTATATACATGTATCTTGATCATATGAAGACGAAAATCTTTTTAAGTTTAACGACAAACTCCGGGCAAAATGAAACTTTAAGGTGAACAGCGTTCAACCTCATAGTGCCTATAAAGTATACAAAATTGAAAGATCCCTGGACATACCAGATTTTGGATCAGATGCCTAAGGGGAGCAACCATTCCCTGTCGGCCGGCCACACACGCCGTGGATCACTATCAGGTATAGCTGTACTCAGTAGTCAAAGTCAGTGTGTAAAGAACTGTCAAATAATTGCTATGAAATACGTATTTAATCCAGTGACAGATTTGCATTGGTAAATCAGATCTCTTGCTGGAGCCTTTCTCACAATTAGATAAATTGACGACGTGTAATCTATTTTAACAATTATCATTTTCATTCACATGAACTCGAAATGCAAGATACCAAAGTCTTCCGATTCAGCTTCAAATTTAGATATTTTATTGAACAAAAATGTTAACGACAAATTCAGCATTACGACAAATGGGAAGAATTCAGCTTCTGCTGACTTTGGTCGAGACTGTTAAAACCCCAGCAACATCAACTTTGTCAGTAGCCTGTCTCGATTTAAAAACTGATCATACGTACAAGCCCTTGAATGTCGAATCATTTGAGAGACTTAAACACATTGTGCAAGTGGTGATGGAATATTGCTAAATGA
>CAJDSM010034368.1:19997-32374 GCA_903981925.1 Ostrea lurida
GTAGAATGGTTACCTTAGAGGCAATGATGAACAGCGTAGTCTCAGGATTGAGCTTTTTCAGAGTTTCGGCTATGTGGGTGCCGTCTATGTTTGAGACAAAATGGACGTTTGGACCTGTTTTGTACGGCTTCAGCGCTTCCGTCACCATCAGAGGTCCCTACAGAATTACCATATTTTCAACGTAAATGTTATTGTTCAAAACCGACAAAGATAATCTTTAGATATATTCAGATCACCATGCAAAGTTTGACAATGTTGCTTCCTGACTTTATTTACTGATTTCATTTTCCCCTGAGACTCTTGGGTTCTTTACTGCATACACAGCAAATGTTGTCACTTTCCATGGCGTTTCGTTTTCCATCAATTACATAACAATAATACTTACCCATAGTAATTAATGCCATGAACTGTGGTATTTTTAGCTTAATCATGTTAATAAACAGTCCTAAACACTTATACTCACTACCATCCTAACAATTCCATTGATCGCAGATTGTCGCAATTTGCGCAGAGATTCAGGGCGATTTAACACTGAATCGATTGAAATCCACCTGGCCCTTGCGACGCACAGCATAGAGCATGGGACAGGGAACCAGGCTAACATCTTACATACCGGATCAATGCTGACAATATCTACAGCCCCCTATATCAATGCTGATGACAATATCCAGAGCCCTCTATATCAATGCTGACAATATCTACAGCCCCCCCCCCCTATATTCAATGCTGACAATATCTTACAGCCCCCTATATCAATGCTGACAATATCTACAGGCCCCTATTGCATATCAGCCCCCTGATATCATTGACAATATCTAAGACCCCCTATGATCAATGTGAGACAATATTTCTTAACGCCCCCTATATCAATGCTGATGACAATATCTACAGCCCCCTATATCAATGCTGACAATATCATACACACCAGATCAGAGCCCCCGATACCAATGTTGACAACATCCGTTATGGCTTTCCCGGTGAAACCTTTCCAGTTTCCGCTCTGAACAGAATCAGTAAACTCCCTCATGTGTTTCAGTACTGCATTCACATCTGGCATTACCTGAAACATAGTTAAATGCGAATCTTTATCGACGAATGATCACGTACTCACCATTATAAACAGATGCTTCGCTGGAAAATATCTTCAATATTGAAGATCTATTACTGTAAAGGGCTTTTATTGGGCTACAATTTCGCAATTTTTATCTTTCAGTAGTTCGCGATGGTTTCAATTTCGTGGATAGTAAAGAGACTTAATTAGAATCATACCCCCATATACATTGAACAGTACTTCGCGATGGTTTTATTTTCGCGATTGTTAATGTAATCGCAAATATAGTGAAAATAAAACCCACGCGAATATTTCCCCCTTTACAGTATACCTAAACCTTTAGCAAGATGCTATATGCCGTATGAAGTAAAAATCATGTCTGGTTATTCTTTTACTTCTAACTTTTTAAAATGATGTGGAATACATACATCTTTTCCGTCCACCATGATAGGCGTGTTTGATTTATTTCTGAGTGCTATATGTAAAACAGCTCTCTTCTCCGTGAAGTTAATCTTCTCCCCTTTAAACATTCCTCCTCTCATTTCTTCAATTTTCCTCTCCCTTGCCTGAAAACCAACAACAGAGAATTTTTATTATTCATAATCCCATTTATGGCAATGAAGTACTGTAGAATCATCATTGTTTGTGGGGGACCAATGTTCGTGGATTTTGTGGGTCACTCTTATCCACGAAGCCCTTTTAATCTTATAAATTTTATGCAGTTGGCATTGTTTATCAATTACCCATGAAATTACATCCCCATAAACCAGCAAAATTTTGGTTAACCACGAACATTGGCCCTCACAAATTAAAATGATTCCACAGTAAATCACATATTTTCTCAAGGTCAGATTTTCACGATTTTAGAATACATAACTACCTCTTTCTCTTGGTGCCTGGTTAGTTGATTTACACAATTCTTTATGCTATGAATGTGTTATTCATTTTTCGGGATATGAGTTCATAGAAATGTTCAATTACATTTCATTTTAACTTTTAATTAGCAACATTCTTTATATCATATAAACAAATGTTGCCCTCAAGTTCTAAATTATGAGCATCAAACAATGCATTTGACTGTTAAGTTTCAGTTTGTTACTCTGGCAATATTGATCCCCATCATACAAAAAAAAACATATTTTCTCTAGAATTAGTCATCAAATGATATTCAAGGCAATTTATGAAATTAAATTATAAGAAATGAAAGCAATCTTTATTCGTTTTATATAATATAAAAGTTAGACGACAGTTTATGCAATTTTATAATTTGCGGTTTATAATGCGTAAACTGCCCTATTTAAACTTACTTTATTTCATATGAAATGAATAAAAATTGCATTCATTCCTTAAATCAATGTGTAAACCCTACACATACAAGAGCTTTGCAATTATTCAGCTTGCAAGTAAAAAGTCCAACGTTTACACATCATAAATTCTTCAAAAAGAATGCTTGTATTGTCTTGTACTGTTTATTTCCAAAAACATGCGTATAGGATACAAAAAGAAAAAACATATTACGTACAATATTAACATTAATGAAAGACATCAATAAGATAATCCTTCAGTTAATCCAAATTTCATGTTTGATGCAACATTTTCAAGTATCCTACCCATTTACTCACCAGCTTAAAAAGTAGATCCATTGTCCCGCTGTCCAACAAATTCTTGGAATAATCCAGAAGAAAGTCGCCATCTTTTGTTTGTAAACTCTGGCTGCAATATATTATAAAAAGATTTGAAATTTTCAAATTATAGACAGGAATGCATGGTAATAAATAACACTAGGTCTGGGCGTTGCCAAAGATAAGCAAGAAAATACACGTATCATTATAGTAAAACACAGTTAAAGCAAACCTCCAGCAGAAGTGAAGAATAAAGCTACGTAAACGCAAACGTAATTTTTATCCAACTGAAAATTTATCCCCTGGAAGAGGGGAGACATAATTCGAAGTCTGGAATGGACATTGCATTCTTAAGAATCAACAGATCTTAAAAGTTTTACAAACTACATGTATAACACAAATTGCCAAGAAACTATATGCAATGAATCCACAAAGTTAAACAAATTTTGAATTAAGTTTAACACTTATGAAATGAACATACATACGAAATAGAACCAAACAGAACAGATGTGATCGATATAAAACATATCCACAAAGAGTAATGTTTGTATCTCATTGTCATCATTAGATATTGCAATGCCTTTTATCCACCATAAAATGTTTGTCAATAGTTAAATTTGGAATTCACATGGATATAGAAATCTCGGCCCTTTTGGTATCTGGAGCTCATGATATGCTTTTGTTTCTGGAGCTCCCGATATGCTTTCCACTTTTCAGCAGCAGTTTTTGCCTTATAAAACAACAAGAAAGATACGACACCCAAGTACCAATACGTGCTTTACCACTATACCTGAGCATTCCAGTGAATTATTTGCAGTGTTAATTGTTGTCCTAACTTTATTTGAAGATTCTAAAACTAACACAAATATTGTAGCTAACAACTTCTCAGCCCCTAAACCAAAGACAGGTACTGTCTCACTAAGGGAGACTTGAGGTAGGGGGGTGGGCATAGGGTAAAACCTCCGGGCAGTGCCCCCCTCCAGGGCAGAGGACATGTTCTGAACTCACCCCTACTCCAGGGTACCTAACATCCCCCCTCCTAAAAGCACTTGGGGTCTCACTTGCCACCTGAGACCCCGATGAAACACAAGTAAGCTGACAACCGCCATCCCTAGTCGGTAGTGTTTGAGTGATTATGGGCTCCCTCCCAGCCATGGCAGACCCAGGGGTGTATCAATATTCCATCCCCCTAACTCCAGTTCACTCCTACCTGAGGGAGCAGGCTCTCCAGTCCTACCAGAAGGTCCCCCCAATGCCTCAGGCATACTGCCCCCACCCCTCACAGAGGTGATAAGGGTTAACAGGTCAAGGTCTCCCTTAGTAGGCACTCCAATATACTCCCCGGAAACACTACCCTCCCTGAATGAATAGGCGAACTATTCCAGAAGGACGAGTCCACAAACCCCCGTGATTCATCCATCTCTCCTCTCTGTGACCTACCAAACTCATCTAACCGGACGTTTCTGCAAAGCCTATCAGAATACCCCTCCCTCCTGGGGCTACTAGGATGAATGGGTGTAGCGGGTGCTCTCAAGGCAGCCTCGGGCCTACGCTCTGGCATAGGGGTATCTGTGTAAAAGGGTGGGCTTGCTAGCCAGTGCCCCTATGCTCCGGTCCAGGACTGTGACACCCCCCCACACACATCAATACCATGGGGCGACTCCTACCCCTCCCAGGGCAGTCGGATTAACCTGGGTAAGGGTTGCTTCCGGGCTGTCACCCAGGCCGAGAACAGAAAATGCCTCACCAACGGACAAGTCCATAACATGCACAAATACCAACTACTACTACAGTCAATATTTACTAGAAGAAAAAAAATCTTCCCATTAACAAATTGACAATTATTTGTTTACGGGAGGATTTTTAAAAAAATTAAATATATTTTTAAAAAACGTGAAGTGCCTTTGTGCTGGACAACTAGATCATGGCGATCAGTATTCTCTTTAGAGAAGTGGACAGACATAGCCTACGTATGTATCAGAAGATCAGACATTTCATGTATCAGTAGATCAGGCATAGTTTACATGCATGTATTGTATCAGTAGATCAGGCATAACCTACATGTACTGTAGTTACTCATCACGTACATGTACTATTCTGCTGCACATCGACAGCCGTTTACTAACACTTCCTGATCTATCAAATGACATAAGCAATAGTATCATGTTTAAGTAGTTTTACATTACTCATTACCTGAATTTGTCAAATCGGGATGCATCATCTTTAAACATCTGTAGTATGTTTAACTTGGACCCTGTGGAATTGTAATAAGTCTGCAGCTCTTTCCATGCTGCCTCTTCTACCAACGGAGCTCTCTTGGTGTCAGCCATCCTGTAAATCCTCAGCTAGCTTCTGCTTCAAGTGTCACTTTCGTTTACCGGCTTTAAATCACCTTGACTCATTCGGAAGTCCACACTCGGGAGATATCGGATGTTTACATCTTACAATGGGTTTCCACAGAAATTATCTTGTATCTGCAGTTTTCACTGCATGATTATTATTCAAAATTTTCATATTCAGAATTTTCAAGATTCAATTCTTCTCATTCACTTAGTGGGGTGCTGGTAAACCATTAGAAATCGACGTACAGAAGAAAAAAAAAAGGGGGGGGGGGGATTGAACGAACCGAAACGTTCTCTGTATGAATTATCTAAAAGACAGAGGGACGATACTATTTCCGGTTAAGAAACAAAACACTTTACTTTTCGGTAGAGACAGTGAGTGGATGGTATGATACTAACATTTAAGAATACAATAGAGATATAGTGCAAGTTTGATGTAGTTAGCTCCTAGAATGGTTCTGCACATACGAAATTGCAGTTTTAAATCTGAACTGAATCCATGTGCAAGGGCTTCGTATTTGTTTTCATTGTAAATAAATATCTAAGATATATTGAACATAATATGGATAAGAAACCCCTGTGCCTCATGCACAGTGCTCGTGTAGAAAAATCCAGACACCCCCCCCCCCAAAAAAATACGTTGGGGAGGGAGACTTGTGAATTGTGTAGAAAAATCAAGACGCCCCATAATCCGAGATTCCTCTTACTCTAACCCCGCTTTTATATTGTGACATGTGCGGGGGGATTCAGAGCGGACTTTACAATTAAAAAGTAGGAATTTAGCGACACCAGCTGATCTATCTTCCAGGACGTGAGGATTAAGTCATCGGATGAATATTCTACAAGTAAATCATAATTAATACAATGCTAGCGCCATTTAAATGGCCTTAACACCGACAAATAAAGCCTCAGTTCGAATTAGGTCACTTCCTCGTCATTCGATTTCTTTGCGCATGACATGTGTCAGCACATAAACATACAAAATTCCAGATTAAACGGCGATAGCTCCGTGTTAATTATGGTTTACTTGTAGAATAATCATCCGATGACTTAATCCTCGCGTCCTGGAAGATAGATCTGCGAAATAAAGTTGTAAAAGGTAGGCAGAGCAGCGACACCAGCTGGTGTCGCTGAATTCCCACTTTTCAATATGGAGTCCGCCTCTGACTCTCCCCCGCACATGTCACAATAAAAAAGCGGGGGTTAGAGTCTGAGGAATCTCGGATTAGACGCCTCCCCCAGAAAAAATTGTGTACAGTACAAGAATGAAGATGGCCCCCAAGGAAAATTGTGTATTTTTCCTAGGGGTGTGTTGATTTTTTTTCAACGCAAGCCCCTGTTCTTTCTAAAAACTGTACTTAGTTATTTACAGAACATTGTACTATGTCCAGGCGATGACGGATAAAATCCTAATTATTTACAGTTAAAAAATGCCAATTAGTGATAATCAGACTCCCCTCTTGGCTTTATTCTGCTTTACTGTTTTGGGATATCATCCCACTTATCTTATTATGCAGCTCATGAATATTCTTCAGTTTGCTTTAAGACTGTTCTACCATTTTGTTGTTCTGGATGGTGGTAATTTCTTTTTAAAAGTCAAAGAAGTGATACGAAATATATCATAGGGTACACTTCAGATACGACATTTACTTCTGCTAGGCACCAGGCCTGGAGGTTAGAAAACTTTTCAAAGCACATTTTCTCACTCAAGCTCATACTTGGTGATCTAAATTTTTATGAAACTTTGATATAATCAATCTTATACTCAAATAGAGTACATGATCAAGATGTTTTTAGTATGCTTGGGGGTTTGATCTGAGTTGTACTCAAAACAAACCTGGCTGTGCAAAGATAAATGAATCGGCACAAAGTACGAGTTTGAGGATCAGTACAGGAAAAAGTTTTATAACCTCCAGGCCTGATCCCACTTCTGATCTATCCAGGAGTCTGTATTTTCACAACTCTCAATTCCTTTTAGGACTTAAATGAAATTGATCACTGTTTGTCATCATTTTCATATATTATAAAATACACTTGTAAGTTAATATGTTGATGGCGCTACCGTTGTGTGAGCGAAGACACTAAAACATCTTGCCAATAAAGTTAGCCTCTTCATTTAACATGGAAAAAATGACGCAGTTGACGTGAACAGTTGCATTGTGATGTTGTATTGTCAACATGAACAGTTGAATTGTGATATCGTATTACCGGTAGCTGCAATGTTTTATTTNAATTGTGATGTCGTATTACCGGTAGCTGCAATGTTTTATTTTCTTTCAAAATAAGCAATTTATCAACAACAGCAAAACATGCTAAGGTATGAGAAAGACAGCTTGGAATTTAAAATTATTTGTGGTACTTTCCAAACATCTATTTTATACACAGAGTTGTTAATGATGTATACCGCAGTGAATCCGACATTTTTGTGGACGCATTGTGGGTCCGTAGATATTGTGGGTCGCAAAGTCGCGTGGGCTCACAATTTTTCAGCTGATAGAGAGCAAATCACGTGACTTGCATGCCTAATCATTAGAGCTAGCTTGTCATTTCACGATGCAAGTTTCACTCGCTACTGACACATTTGATTCATTTTAAAATGCACACAAATTCTTACAATTGAAAATTATGTTTTTCTGTTTAGGTGTGAACATTTACTGGTTATCCCGGCACAAGATGTAATTCTAGCCACACACCAATTCCGTAGGGGATGTTTTACGTTAAAGAAAATGAGACAAAGGCATTTCTACATTCTGTTTTATGTAAAATACCATAAGGATGGAAAACCATAAGAGAAGTCTTAGAAATGGAAGGACTTTTTCTACAGACAGCCAATCAAAATTCCTCGTGCAAAACCCAATGACATCCTTTCAGGAAACCATTCAGAACTGCTATGAAGGTACGTGAACAACATCCCAACTATTAGCATGCCTTGTATTAAACTTGTGTACGAGTGAAATACCAATAAAATGTAAATTAGTTATTAGTACTCGCAGTGTCGTGGGAGTTTGATGTAATTCTGTCCCATTAAAACAAAGTAGGGATAGATAACATTTATTTTAAGTCAAGTTAAATGAACAATTTCATCAGCCTGATAAAGGACATTGGAAAGTGAAAGACTTGTGATTGTAGGGAAGATTTAATTCCATTATGATCTGATTTTACATATTTACGTTATGTATGTTTGAAATATTTTTAGGCGTTGTTGATTATATGGATGTTTGGAAGAAGTTTGATGGGGCTGGGACCCATCTAGTGGACTCCTTTTGTAACAGTCTGTGTGAGTCGGAGTACCATTTTCTTGGTCTAGAGACCAGCCAGGCCTTCAATGTCATTCATGCTAGCAGTAATGGAATAGATCCTTCAGGGAAACTGAGGGAAATTGAGAAGCTTTTAATTGGCCTCAGAAGTCATTTAGGGTCAGCAGAAAATGTCGAGAAATCCAATTCACATCTACAGGTATGAACAATTTTATTGAACTCGCAATATTTAGAAGATTTCAAAAAATGTGGTGAATCGAATGATTTTCTGGCTGACTATGACAAATGGATTTTCTCAATATGCAACAGTAAGTGGACCACTTTTTACCTCTCACAACTAGTTGCGGGGGGGGATATAGCATTGTTGCTTTATGGCTCTGTGTGTGTCCAGAACCTCGTTAACAAGATAGGAGCTAGGGCATTCATTAGAGGATCATCAAACCTTCCACAAATGTTGCTAATAGAGAGAGGATGAACCCTATTGATTTTCAAGGTCAATTGACTAAAGTCCTTGTGAATAAGATAGAAGACATTGCATTTCACAGAGGATGAACCCTATTGATTTTCAAGGTCAAGGGTCTAAGGTCAAGGTCACTATTGACCATTGTTTATGAATCTTGTGTTGTGAGGGGATGCTATGCTTTGTTTATTATTAAAGTATTATAATCAAGAATGGTATACTTCTTTTCTGAAATTTTGACCTGATCTGTGTAGAACAAGAGTTATTTATCGCAGAAGATGAAAAGTTCCACACAGAAAACAACCACTGCATTGTCTTTATGTCATTTTTTTTTGTATTGCAGGTGCTGTGTCAATGTGTTCTCTTGTTCCTCAGGGTGCAGTATGATTACCATCAGTTGTGTTCTCTAACCATTTCGACACTGCTTGACAAACTAGTCCAGAAATACAAAACCACAGATACCAAAGATGTTCTACAACAAATGACGGATCTTGAACTGGTGTCAAGAGAATCCCCGAGTCGTAGTTTTCCTCTTTCTAAGAAAAAGAGTCCCTCTGCCTCACCAAAACTTCCAGCCAAACAAAATTTAAAATCTTCATTCTTATCCTTGTTTGAGAGGAGGAGTGGAGAGAGTGAGGGTAACAGTGCCTTTTACGTAGATTTAGAGAATCCGAGTTCGAAAGCTTCGCAGGGGGACGTACAAGTGTTTGATAAACCAGAAATTCTGGTACACATCGGGCTCGATCCTGTCCAAGAAAATGACAGACCAGACAGCGTATCAGCATCATTTGATGATTGTATTCTTTTGCCAGAAATTACAAACCAAGATGAATTGAAAAGAAATCCTCTTGCCTCAGACGAAGAGCTGGACTCTGTTGTGAATTTACTCTCAGGGATCGCTGTACCTAATACTCAGATGCAGACGATCCCAGAAAATCACCTGACCGTGCCTTCTCTTTATTCATCGCGGAATTCTTCCCCGGGACTCAGTCTCTCGTCAAGGTTTTCTTCACGGACTCCTTCACCGGGCGGAAGTGACGATTGCTCAAAAATGAGTCAGAGCAGGGGACAACGAAGGTCGGAGGGGTCACTGGATTTGACCGGCGTTTTACGCGGGAACACCTGGCCCCACCGCTCCAGCCTTCCCTCGGGACAGTTAACTGGTTCCCCTGATTTTGGTGCTCACAGTGCCACCATTCCTAGACGTCATTCAAAGGATGGTCACACGGCAGGCAGACATCTAATGAATATGCATAGCACAGGTCATTCGTCATCGGGATACCCGTGGGGATATCCTGAACCGAGATATAGACCCTGGGTAACGAAAAGCCTGCCTTCTTCTCAAGGGTAAGTTCTGTAATAAAACGCAAAGCATGCAGGTGAGAGGCAGTTTACAGTGCTATATTTGGTAGTCCTTGCTGTAGCTGCAGGACTGTAGCTCTCTTGTGACCAGAGAGCACACACACACTCGTAGAAACCTTCATGCNAGTAATCCTTGCTGTAGCTGCAGGACCGTAGCTCTCTTGCGACCAGAAAGCACACACACACTCGTAGAAACCTTCATGCATTATAAATTACTTTTTGTGGTACTATTATAGAAACCTTTGATTTACTCGTAAGTTTTTCTGTGCAAGATTCAGGTCTTACAGTACAGCTCAGGTGGAAATTAATTTGCCCACTGACCTCTGTAGGCCATTTTTAGAGTGGGCATTTAAATGTCCACTGAACACAGTGGGCTGTGTATAGGATTGTATAACACACAAGTAAATGTCCACTCCTAATGACCACTGTGATTCCAAGTGGCCGGCCTACAGTTGAAAGTGGACCTTCAAAAATCCACCTGAGCTGTACTATTTTTCGTGGTTTTATGAAATGTTGATATAAGTCAAGTGTCGACATTTGTTTCCAAAATAATACTAATACATGTACATGGTATGAATAAAATTGATGCTTGTTACAGGTTTATGTGTTCCAGTTCTCCAAACAGATTGTTTTCTTTACAGTTCGGACATTTTACACAGCAGCTGGTCTGCCTTTCAGGATTCGGACGATTTGTCTGACGACTCGTCGGGTGGGGAGCCATTTTTTGCCATGGGGCTGGACCTTGTGAATGCGCTGGAAGCAAAGTAAGTCACATTCAGCATTTTTATTCACTTAAAACCATGGTTCCAATGAGAAACACCCGTGGTTAATCATCTAACCTGTACATGCCCCCCGAGGGCCCTTGATTGGTGAATAAAACATATCTCTAATCGACGATGAAAACTAATGGATAGTGTGTAGATATTTGCCATCTGTCTGAAATGTTGGACTTAAGATGTTTTATAGACAGAATTGGATATAGGTTCTTTGAAAGTTAATATATCCTCTATCCTGAAGGGGGGGGGGGGCATTAGCTGATTTTTCTCCAAAATGACACAAACATCATTGCATATATAAATGTCACCACTACCAAAATTAAAATTCATACGTCTACAATTTTTGGTTGAAACTATGACATAAAAATTTCTTTTTTTTATGTAGAAGCGATGGACAAATCATTACTGCATGGAAATAAACAATTCACTAAGGACAAATTTTACATAATTTTCTTAGAATTTTATTGGAGATTTTTTTTCACTCTCAGATTTATTTGTCTTCATTTTCAATGCATTGCTGCATTCAATCACAGTTCCGAAGTAAGTTTTTTTTTAAAATCCTAGCTAACAGGTAATGCCCATTAAAAACATAATCTCATTAGACGAGTAAAAAGGTATTAAATAAATTTGTTGCAAAAACTAAAGTCAACTTTATCATTAGCAAAAATTATTTAATGTTAATTAAATCATAAACAAAATACTCATTAATCAGTTATTATCTTTTCTTACAGCCCAGGGGGAAGCAGCGAAGATGAAACCGAGAACCAGAAAGTTATAGGCAAGCCTGACAAACACTCTACAAACACCTGGCCTCCAAAGCAAGCCTTGTCACAAACCGGCCCGGGAGGGGCCTCGCACCCACTGCTGCCGGAGCAGGTTCCTTTCCACCGCCCAGTGACCATGCAGTGGAGTGACCCTCTGGCCAATCGTACCCCCTGGCCCGGTGAGTGGTCAATTCCTCAGATTCAATTTACATACATCTATTTTGCATGCTTTTGGTCTATCTTCGCGAGCCAAGTAAACGAATCGGACACTCGGCTCGCAAAGATGGCTTTTGGTCATATAAGTGATAGCATTTTGAAAGTTCTTGGGCAAGTATTGTGAATTTTACAACTTAAACTAAATATTCATATGCACCATGTACTTTCTGCACTTTGTTTTAATCCAAAGTGCTTGTTGGGACAAGTAGGGTACTTATGTAAGTTTCCTGATTTTTATGCAGCTGCCACAAAGTGGTTGGGGTATATAGTTTTACCCTTGTGGGTCCTTCCACAACAGGCAGTTGTATAGGCTCTTTTCTAAACCCCTTGAGATTTTGAAATGATTTTTTTTGTATGCAGGTGTATATTGATGAGTTTCAGAACGAATATGAGTTTTGTTTTGTTTTCAGTTTGTTGATTTTTGATGGAGTTGTGCCCCTTTAACTTTGAAACCTTACTGTTACAACCTGTTTTCCAGACATTTTTTTCACAAACTCCTTGAGATATTGAATACAGGTGTATATTAA
>CAJDSM010034370.1:1315-16826 GCA_903981925.1 Ostrea lurida
AACCTAAACCTTAAAATTATTAATGTAACTTTTATATGTCTTGCGTCACAAACTATCATCCAGCTTGTAATTATAACATAAATATATTTTATTCTTTTTTATTTTTGGGTCAAATTATTTTCCTGACGTGATGACAACAAACTTAAAATTGGGCAAGCAATGAATTTAATGCTAGCCCATTATACTCGTAAATTACTGCTTTTCATTTAATAAATCGCATCGCTGTTATAATTAGAAGTGGAAATTAGAAGCGTAAAAGTTCGAGTGGCGCTCTATCATAGTGTTGTTCATTATTAATTATATTGACTGATCTCGTCTTTCTACTAGGTAAGAAGTCATTCGGATGAAGGGTTTAACTAATAACAGAGGGTAGCCCGAGGTGTACCGGTATTCCTGAATCTTAACCTTTACCAGCGACATTTTGTAATTAAATCGATCTCTAATTGGTTATATTAGCCCCTGCTTAACAACAAACAGTCCCGTATGTGTTTTCTGAATAGAACAATATATACCAGTACATTATGATATCACTAATATTCAATATCTTATGAATAATGAATTAACAATGAAAATTATAAAGCACCTATAACACCAAAAAATAAAATAGCTTTCATAACCACTGTTGTTAATATCGGGTGCTGAGTGTATTTTGAAAAGAATTGAGAAGAAAAATCCTAAAGACTTCAAACTTTGAGAACACAGTTATTAGCAAGTAAAGGCCATACGAATATTGCAGGACTACTTTGTAAACGCGGCAGTGTGAATACACAATGGTAGTGAATGTAAAAGCAAATGGATGATATGCTTATAATATTTTCTGGATAACTACAATGTACGTTGATCTAAATTCGATCAATCAAAAATCGTCCAAGGTGTTTCATCACACGATAGGAACGGTTTAGTCAGATTTGCGGACAATCATGATGCCAAAGAACATAAACATGCCGCCTTGCCGCCGTTCAGAGAAGGTTATAGGTCATCTCTCACCAGAGGGCGTTGTAGCTATACCCAAACACCTCTGTTACACGTAAAGGCAAGATAACGAAACAGTGATCAATCTCGTAAGTCCCAAATAGAATACAAAAACAAGAGATGGGCAAAAACACGGACCCCTGGGTACACCAAGTTGGGTCAGGTGCGTAGGAAGAACGTAAGCATCCCTGTTGACCGGCCAACACCGTCGTGAACCGAATAGCCATAAGTCCCTTGATCAACGAGCAATTCCGTAGTCAAGTCAGTGTGTGAATACGGTTCTACAATAGATATGAACACATCAGACAGCATTTGACGCAATGGTAGGTCATAACTGTAATTTAAAAACTAACATTGTTATAGCACATAGAATTTACGAAAATGCGGCCTCTAAACGTGACTATTGAAATCTGAATTTACAAAAAATCTTGTAAAAACGTAGTGTTTTTTTTTTTTTTTTTTCTTTCTTTTTTTTAAATATTTACAAAATTTTTATCAAGCGTTAATTCAATGCAACTTGCGTTCAAAAGGTCGTAAGCGGCTAACCTAGTCGTAAGGCTAGATAGCTAGGTATGTTGGAAAGCAGCCCTGAAGATCACTTCCTCATAGACACCTGTCCACCTTTAGCTGGTGCCGTCAAGGGGTCCGAGTTCGCACGACCCATCAGTTTGTTGTCATTTTTTTTATCCTGAGAAAGGGACGCAGCCAAAGCAGTTGAGAGGCCAACTACTACCAAAAAGTTGATGTTGCAGTTTAACGAATCTCGTTTAAAGTATCATTTCACAAATTCTACGGTCGCTATAATGACCTTGTTTGCGATTACAAATTATCACTAAGTTCAAATGTTGACTGATTGTTTCAAATACCCTTTGTTTAGAACTGTCATTTTCGTAACTAGATTTTGAACGACGGGTAACCCCGTTTACTATGTTTCGACTACGGGCTCACGGGGCGGGTGTGACCGGTCAGCAAGAGATGCCTTACTCCTCCATGGCACCTGATGCCTGCCCTCGCTTTTGGTCGGAGGTCCGTGTTGCCCTACACTCGATTTTGTATATAATGTTTTGGGACGTATGATTGTTTACTTCGCCCATTTTCTTTGTTAAGCAAAATGTGGAATCTTACATTTCCAAAGTATTAAAGCCCAGGTATGTAAAATACAGACGACCTCTGTGGACCGGTAACAAAAAGCGCCTCGTACACAGATACTGTCCCACTAACAGAGAACTAAGAGAGAACCTGGAAGGGTGTTTAATTAGACTGCTTGACTATATTTGTTATTAGGTGAAAGTACAAATGATAATCAAGTTAATAAATTTCCATCGATCTTAACCCATTATTATTCAATTTATTGGGATTTACGATCATCCCCTCGCTGCTTCAATGATTGTAATTTTCTTACGATATTCTATGAGCGAGAGCATACGCCGAGATAGGAGATCCTCAAAAAGGCAGAACTTAAGAGTGCACTCCACGCTCTCTTGGTCTTGTCGCTCCCACCACCCACACAAAAATACAGCCTATTCACGGGCAAAGGTCGCAAATAAACCGGGCTGTTATTCTATCTGGGAATTGAGCAGGACAGGTGGTTATAAAGTTAACGAACATATTGGCTCTCCAATAAAATGAATAAAACGGGTTAGAGATGCTTGGAAATTGTCGTTCGTTTTGATTATTTTGGTACTATTATCATATGTCAAAAAGTTTTACTGTGATAGATTGAAATTTCTCGGGGTTTCTCTAGAGTTAATCAAAATGTTTTCTGTTTTTGTGGGACCTCACAGTACATCCTGTGTACATTTTTCAATATATTTTGCTGGCAGGTTGTTATGATTTTTGTTCATCAAATATAATAGTAGAGGAGAGAACCCATCACAACTCCATACCAGAAGAACATTGTTTAGCGCCCAATAAACTTATGTGGTCATTTTTTATTGCTCCTCGTCTTTTCCACAGTCAGAGAGACACGCATGATTTACACACAAAAAAGAAGGAGATTGTGACCACTGCGCTGGGTCCAAGGGCAAGAATATCAGTGATAAATGATCTGGATGGGTTCGTAAGAGGGAAGATTACGTCCGCTGTTCGACGAAACTAGTCGTAAAACGGGAGGTTTAAATTCTGCTCAAGGATTTTAATTTGATAGATCTTATATATGAGCTATATAGGAGGCTGCACACGAACTGGCAAAATATTTTGTAAAACCTAAAATAAACAAATAGAGTGACATATTTAGAGTAAATTTCTTGAATCAAGAGTTGATTTGAAATATAAAACGCGTCAAATCAACAAAAAATGTCGCTTCATGAATTATTGCCAATCCTGTACAGTATATCCCTGTTCGTAAATGAGTGCTCGATGCAATTACTCGTGCGGCGAGGTCACCAAGTTCGAAAAAGCGAAGAGAGAGCGTACTGGCGACATGGAGGCAAAGGTATTGTGAAGGACACCATGCCGCATATTGGAAAGCAAGTAAATATCTGACATACAAAATGCCTTTATCTTGGAGTGAGTGCAGGACACTTGCTGTGAAGTTATATTACTGCGCGACACGTAGTCTCGCTACACCTCTAGCACTTTTAGGAGTTCAATGACACTCTGCAATATTAAACCAACAAAATGTACTCACCACTTGCTTGGTGTCGCTATTAGTTGTAGTGGACTTGGAACCTCAGCTGTAAATATTCGCTATGGAGGGAATGTGGTTTCGGCAATCCACATCGTTCCGAGTGTCCCGAGCATGACGATTACGTTGGTTGAGAAGTGCTGTGTGCCGTGCCTTTGATTTGAAACGCTCAATTGAAAGAATAATGCTTAGCTCGAGCATTCAGTGGGCACAATCTCCCTAAAAGCACACTGTTTTCATCGAGAGTCAATAATTATTTAGAGAAGTAAAGAGGTGTTAACTGGTAAAGCATATTCAAGTATGGTGTTGGAAAAGATGCCGTGGTAAATACAAGAGTCTTGCTATATGATAACCAACACAAGCGAGTGTAGGTGTGTTTTATGATGAAAATAATCTAATTTGCTAAAATTTGCATTCTAGGGGGTAGTACCATAAATTCTGTGTGAAGGTCGCCAATTTATTGCACTGTGATTTCCTTTAAAGGACACGAGTATGATATCGCACATATGTTATGTAAAGTACTGGTAAATCTTACGCATTTTGTCCTTCCTATTTGATGATAATTATTCTGATAGTTAGTTTGCCGAAATATTCGCCGCCACAATATTAGCGCGAGAGAGAGCGTGTGGAGCACTAGAGGCGCAAATTTTCAAAAAAGTATTTTTAATTAGCTAGAATAGTCACGTGGTACCGTGACGTTCAGATACGCCCCGAAATCTTCGACACCAGATAAAGTAAATGCTGTCCAGAAATGTCTGTAAAAACTCAGGCGCTTATTCTCTCTGAACAACAATTTAATTGATGTTGACAAATTTTTCGAATCTTAAAATTCAAATCGTATCATGTTTTAGCCACCAAAGTGCATACGAATAGCGAAAACATTCGTCTATAATATCGGTAATTGGGAGTAATATTGTTTTGACAATCGGCCGCTTTGGTAAACAGTAATTGGTGATCAGAAGTTATTCCTTTCACACCTGGTAATTGGTGTTGTTTTTTGATAAATAAATAGTGCAGATAAATTGATTTAGAGAGACATGAACCTCTCTTCACTCATTCTAAAAGTACGTTAGAGGCTCGTTGAACACCAGTGTTTCTGCCTGATCGACAATTATAAGAGAAAGAAACCACACGATATATGTGAGCGCTCTCAAACCAAAATGTATATAATCCTCTATAAGTTATAAATCAGTTGGAGGGCTAATAATGCCTCTCGGTCCGATAACATAGTAGAGTACACCACGCGAGATCCGCGCCATAGGTATAGGGCCTAAAGCTGCGAGCCGAGAGTAGCAACGGCAATACACAATCTCTTAGATGCCATGCGAATTAAAGATCCGAAGCATGACTATCTTCTAAGTGGAGAGAGCTTTACTGAGAGAGGGTATAATAGGTTTATCAGTATTGTAAACTACAGTTATCAATTCTCTGTAACTCTCTCACCCAATCATGTATTTTGTAAATGTGGCGATTTGGAAATTATTGAATAGATCAATAGGAACACGAAAACTCATTAATGTGCTTTATGCTATATTAGGTTTCAGTTGGGACGGTGGGTGAGTATCGTGAAATGGCCTAAACACAATAAACGTGTGGTCTAGTCGTGTTTTTTAAGCTTCTATTATATTTCACAAAGAGTCACCAGTCTACTCTTCAAGCGCATTAAACTGGTTGCCTGTCCATCTGTTTATGTTTTCCTATTAGTTTTTAATTATTTTTTTTAACAGTACAAAGGACAAAGGCGACTGTTTTCCTGTGTCGACACAATTTCCTCGCAACTTCCTTCGAAAAGTGAAAAAAATCAGACTGCCGCCCTTATTCCGTACGGCTAGTAGCGACCGCGTAGCCGATACATAAATAACTCCGACGTAATGCTATTTGCAAATCTGTCTAACGTGACATAATTGCCTTTTTGTTCTTTTAAATCGAATCTACTTATGATATGCTTGAGAAGTGTTTTACATTCAGGCGTATCTGACGTCAACCACCATGGCGCGCAGAATACCGAGAAAAATATTGCAATTGCCAGATTTGAATGTCATTGCGTTTCAAAAACTTGAAAAAAAACTAAGCAAATAATTTATTTAAAAATACATCTGTAGTCATTTTAGGCGTATACAGAGAAGTAATTTTGCCTAAAAATTAACTAAAGTTTAGATAACATGGGATATGTCCTTTAAGGAAATGCAAATATATATAATACGGTAAAAAATGTGCCATTCGCGAAATCTGTCCGGTCAAAATGTAACAAGCGAGAAATAAGCTCCAAGACAGCGTGTCCTACACGTGGCAGTTCTATATATGGAAAGGGGGATTGAACGTCAATAACACGCGATCTCCTTAATATGGAAGTAGAATTCAAATTTCACGCTTGAAATGTTGTTAAATACGTAAAGTTTGTTCAAATAAGAAAAGATCGCAAAAAACAAATAAATACAGTACTTGCGCATGCCAACATCTCAGGCGACTTGTTATTTTTCATAGGTTGGTAATATCATAAATGATTAGAAACAAGTGTTTGTTCTTTTGTATCTTTTTGCCTTTCAAATGTTTGTAGAAAATTACATCGAAAGCATGATTATAAATAGATTATGTACATAAAAAAATCCGAAAAATTTAATTTTTCGTAGAGATACAGATTATGCTATTTAAAAAACACTCTGATTCCAAACAGATATTCAGAGTAAAGCTGATATCAAACAGATTTTGGAGTTCTTCATTCATTCATTCAACAAACGGGGGGGGGGGGGGTTCCCACTTCGGGGCACATTTTCCAAGTAAACACAGCGTTACCTAAGAATGTTTGACGATCATCTGGTCAAGGACATGTCATACTATAATTGTTTTTAATTCAAAACCAATCTCATCTCTTTTATTTGTTTTACAATTTTGCTTGCATTAATCGCGCAGGGATTCTCTTCCACTGGCAGCGAAAAAGGAGGTCACAGAGTACTCTGATTTTGATATTTTATAGATATTATGTGTGACATAAATAATATAATGTTAATATGTGAAAATTGCTTTGCCTCAATATTGTGTTGAGATCTAGTTTGGTTAACATTTTTAATGAGAAAGAATATGTCTTTTGGAGATTCTGGTAAAAAAAAAACTAGGCACATAGGATTTGTATTTTTATTCATTATTTATTTATTTATCTATTTATTTATTTGCCTTTTAAGTTAAATAGGTGGTAATTCTAATGATTTCAAGGATAAAAACTATACTTTTACCAAAACATTGTCGGGTAGGGACCTACCTTAAAGAACATAGGCTGACACCCAGCTGTTAAGATTGATTCATTATGCAGAATGTATTTGAACTAAATTTGATACGGAATAAACGTGGTCGATAAATTGCATAAGAAGAAACAAGAGTGACGCGCTCTCTATCTCAATATAGAATTCACTGAACACGCATATATACTTTATTAGTTCAGCGACACACTTTGTAACTAATGGTACCCACTTAAAGGTTGGATTACATGCAATAAGAATTCTCTCTCTCTCTCTCTCTCTCTCTCTCTCTCTCTCAATCTCAATCATATAAAGTTAGTATATCAAAATTTTTGACCAGAGAATGGGGCAGCACTAACACCAGATAACATATATAATAAGTGTACACCTTTACTCAATAGAGATTAACAACAACGCTCTCCTCTCATTCCTATACATCTAAATTATATCTTTATATCATACTCTTTATTATTTTGGGTCAAATATTTTTACTTGATACAAGTAACTCACAATTAGTGCACAAGTCAATGACTTAATAGCTAGCTCTCATCTACATACATATAACAACTTTTCGTTCCTCTCTCATCTCTCTCTAATTCGTCCATCGCTCCTCTCTCTCCCAATTAGAAAGTGAAAACTTAGAAGCGACAGTCGAGGTGGCGCTCTATTCATAGTGCTGTCATTATTAATAATGACTGATCTCGTCTTTCTCGGTAAGAAAGTCATTCGGATGGAAGGTGTTATATAAACATACTAGGACAAGCGGTAGCACACGTGTGAGCCCTGGTTACAATACAACATAGAATCCTTACTACGCCGAACCCATTTGCTCCGTCTCCTCCTTCGTATATTCTCTCTATCTTCTCTACACAGAACAAAACAGTCCGTAATGTGTTTCCTAGAAATAGAACAACTCGACGCATTATAACCATTACATCTATTTGATTATCACGAATATTCAATATCTACTCGAATAATGTCATAATTAAACAAGTGTGAGAGTCCCCCTCCACTCCGCACAACAATCGGCCTCGTGAAGTGAGAGGCGTCGCCATCAATTACGATCTATAATCACTTTCAATGCCACTAATCTACGTATCTCGTATTTGGTGTGAGTGTTAATAGACAGAACGCTCGCAAGTGAGAGAAGGTAAAACTAACGACTTCAACTTGGAGGACACGAGTTATTAGCAAGTTTAAAGCCATACGATAAAATATGCAGGACTACTTTGTAAACCGCGCCCAGTCGTGCATACACCACACTCGGTAGTAGAAGAGATATGTCATAAAGCCTATGATAATTTCTATACTTATGAATAAACCTTATCATCAGTGGAGCCTGGCGATAAACACTGGCTATAGAGCCTTCCATCGCAAAAACATTTACACTGACCATCTGCTCTGAAACTATATTGAGTCGTATGAATTTACGCCTCACATACATAGTACGTTGATCTAAAATTCGATCAATTCAAAAATCGTCCAGATGCGGGTAGGGTAACCATGTCGCTCTCGTCACATCCGTGAGAGAGCAGCGGTTTAGTAGATCTAGACTACACAACAGACCTTCCATCTCACACCCCCTAATCCATAGACCTCTGAGCTGACTCGTATCAGCAGAATAAATAGTCACGTATCATCTCTCTCCCCTGCGTGAGCGAGAGGTCTTGATAGGGCTACTCACGAGCGCGGTGCGGTGTGTAATTCACGATTATGCAAAGATTAACGAACATTCTGATCACTCCTTCGTACAGTCCCCAAACTAGATACAAAAACAAGTGAGTCATGGGCACACACGGACCGGGTGCTACACCCCATTCGCCGTCCGCATGTGCGTACAGAAGAGCGAGTGTTTAGAGAGCGCAAATCCGCCTGCTCTCTCCGCGGCGCACCTGTGTAATACCCTGATTGAGCGCGGCGAGTAGTCCCTTGATGCGACGAGCGAGAGGTCCGTCCTCTCTCGTAGCGAATCCAGCCACAGGCAAATCCTTCCACCAGGTAGCTATTTTAACACTCAGACAGCCATTTCTGAGCGCACATCAGGCTAGTTTTCTTACTACTGTAATTTAAAACTTACATTTGTTATTAGCAACCATAGAATTTACGAAATGCTGCCTCTAAACGTGGACTATTGAAATCTTGAATTAACAAAAATCTAAAACGTAGTGTTTTTTTTTTTTTTTTCTTTCTTTTTTTTTAAATATTTTACAAAATTTTTATCAAGCGTTAATTCATGCAACTTGCGTTCAAGGTCGTAGCGGTAACCAGGTCGCTAAGGCGTAGATAGCTAGGTATGTTGGAAAGCAGCCCTGAGATTCAACTTCCTCATAGACACCTGATACCTACCTGTTAGCTGCGTGCACGTAAGGGGTCCGAGTTCGCACCGACCCGCCAATCCAAAGATATGTATTCTGTTTTTATCCTATGAGAGAGACGCAGCGCATAAGCTCTCTCGCGACTCATCACATACTAGACCCATACAATTTTTATTTAGTCTCTATGAGCGAGACCTCCTGTGTTATAAGATATCACACTAACCCATTGCGACAATTAATCTTCGCCTAATACTCTGACGCATCTCTTCAGACGCAGGTGAGTGACTTACGGTGGACTTGTTTGCGTACATCTAAGACATAATTCATTCCATTATTCAAAATGTTGAACTGATTTGCTTTCATACCCTTTGTTAGACTGTCATTTTCGTACTAGATCCTATTTCGAACGGGGCTTTGAGACTCCCGTCTTTTTGCACTAGAGAGAGAGGTTTCGACTACGGGCTCACGGCGGGTTGTGAACTGCCGGTCAGCAAGAGGATGCTTACTCCCTCCATGGCACCATTGATCCACGTTCTCTTCACTCGCTTTTGTCGGAGGTCCGTGCTTCAGCCCGTAGCAGGCCATTTCTGCGTTTCTACTAATGGATAGGAATCTTTAATAATAGGGTTACATGAACAGCTTGGAGCGTGTCTCCACGCGCATTTTAACTTGTTAAGCAAACACTGTGGAATCTCTCTACTATCTCCAAGTATTAAAGCCCAAGAGATATAGATATACAAAGCGCACCTCCTCGGGACACCGCCGGATAATCACCATAAAGCGCCTCCAGATAACTAGGTTACACTTTATTAGCTACCCAACCTAGACAAATACTAGGAAACCTCTGAGATCGAGGACACCTGGCGGAGTGCACACAGCGAGATAACAATCGTTAAAATTAGACTGCGTTGACTATATTGTTATTTGGTGAAATACAAATGATAATTCAAGGTAATAAATTTCCATCGATCTATGACCCATTTTATTCAATTTATTGAGGAAAATTTACGACCCCCTCGGCTGCTCAAGATTTAATTTCACGTATATTCATACATAAAATCGGATAGGTCCAACATCAAACCTATCAGATGCATAGTTTTGGTCTTTGGTGTCCAAAATAAAAAAAAAAAAGGTTGGACTAAATTCGGGCAAAGGTGAAATACTTACGGGCTTTCCATTTTCTGGATCGGGGAATGAGGTTATAAAAAGTTAACGAACATATTGCTCCCAATAAATGAAAAAAAACGGTTAGAGATGCCTTGGAAATATCGTTTCGTTTGATTATTTTTGTGTTACTATTATCAATGATGTCCAAAAAGTTTACTGTGGATAATGAAAATTTCTCGGGGTTCTTTCTAGAGTTATCAAATGTTTTCGGTTTGGGGACCCTCACAGATACCATCCTGTTGTACATTTTATATATTTGCCTGGAGGTGTTATGATTTTTAGTCTCATTCAGTTAATAAAACTAAAAATTAACTAATAAAACTAATATTAACACATTTTTTTACCCCAGAATAACTTATTTGGTCAGTTTTTATTGCTCTCTGTTCTTTCCACAGTCAGAGAGGACACGCAATGATTTACACACAAAAAGAGAGAGATTGTGACCACTAGCGCTGGGTCCCAAGGGAAGATATCATGATATATTCTGGGAGGTTCGTAAGGGGAAATGTATACCTGTCGACTGGTTAAAATTTACAAAAGTCTGAATTTAATTCTGTCTAATTTTAATTAATCATTAAAGCTATATAAGCTTGTAAACTGACGGCAAAATATTTGTAAACTAAAATAACAAATAGAGTGACATATTAGTAATTTCATTTGAATCAGAGATTGATTTGAAATAATTAAACGCGTCAAATCAACCAAAAAATTGTCGCTTCATGAATTATTTTGCCATCCTGTCATTAATTCCTGTCGTAATCTCGGATGCATTTACCCGGAGGTCACCAGTTCGAATTATCGCGGAAGAGAGACGCGCTACTGCACATGTGTCAGATTAACCAGCAATTTGCAAAGTAAATTCTGAATCAAATTTTTATTGAGTGGCACACCTTGCCTAATAATTACTTCGTTACACCTCTAGCCTTTTAGTCATTCATGACACTCTGCATATTTCAAACCAACAAAATGTATACTTTACGTTTGGTTTCCATCTTTGTATGACTTGACCTCAGCAACCTGATTATGTTCGGCAATCATCGTTTCCGGTTCGTCCGAGCATGACGCATTACGTTTGAGCTGTGCGTTTATTTGAAACGCTGCATGAAGGATTGCTAGCTCTAATCAATCCATCCCAATGTTATTTTGTGGAATTTTTCATCAGATCTTAATTTATATATTTAGGTGTTAACTGGTGCATATTCAAGTAGTTGGACAAATGCGTCAGTTACAGTTTTATTGCTTTTAAAATACACGACAAGCATGGGGGTACATGAATACATTTTTCAAAAATTTGACTTTTTTAAAGTACCATAATCTGTTATCTTTTGAATTTATTGCACTGTGATTTCTTTAAAGGACTATCGCATGTTTTCAAATTTATGTAAAATCTTACGCATTTGTTCTTCTTTATTTGTAGAAATTTAATTCTGAAGTAGTTTGCCGAAATATGCGATAATTAGCCACAATACGGCTTTGCAATCTAAGCCCACAATTTCAAAAAGTATTTTTAATTAGTAGATAGGTCACGTGGTACCGTGACGTCAGATACGGCCCGATCTTCGACAACAGGATAAAGTAAATAATTGTCAGATTGCTGTAAAAACTCAGCCATTATTCTCTCTGAAAACATTTATTTCGATGTTGACAAATTTTTCGAATCTTTAAAATTCAAATCGTATCATTGTTTATAGCCACCAGTGCATACGAATAGCGAAAACATCGTCTATAATATCGGTAATTGGGAGTAAATTGTTGACATGGGCCGCTTTAAACAGTAATTGGTGATCAGAATTATTCCTTTCAACACCTGTAATTGGTGTTGTTTTATATTAAATAGTGCAATTATTATTCATGTTGGATAGACAAATTATGATACACATTACGCGTATATCGTTGACAACCAGGCTTTCTGCCATGATCGACATATAAAAAAAGAAACAAAGAAGAAATGGGAAAAAAAAATTAAATCCAATATAAATCAAGGAGCTAATCACATTTCATATTTTATATTGTGATATACCGATTTGCAAGGTATAGGCCTAAAAGCCGGCGGAGAGCACGCAATACACATTCTCATTGATGCCATGGTTAAACGCATGATCAATGAAATGTTACGAGGAATAATTACATATTTTATCTATTGTAAATACCAAGTTCAATTTTTAATTTTATATTTATCATTATTTTGTAAATGTGCGATTTGGAAATTATTGGGAATACGATCAATAGGAACACGAACCTCATTATTTGTTTTATGCGATTATGTAGCGTCAGTTGGACTGTTGGGTGAGTATTTTCGTGAAATGGCTAAAACACAATAAACGCTGTAGGTCATAGTCGTTAGCTTCTAATATAAACACCTCCTCGCAATTAACTGGGTTTGCTGTCCATCTGTTTATGTTTTCTTTATTTTATTATTTTTTTTAACAGTACAAGGAACAAAAGGCGACTGTTTCCTTGTGGACACAAAATTTCCTCCGCCACCTTCCTTCGAAAAATTGAAAAAATTCAGACTGCCGCCTTTATTTCGTACGGCTAGTACACCCGTTAAGCCGATACATTTAACACCGAACGTATGCTATTTGCAATCTGTAACGTGATTAATTGCCTTTTTTTTGTCTTTTAAATCGAATCTACTTATGATATGCTTTGAGAGTTGTTACATTCCAAAAGGCGTATCTGACGTCACACACCCATTGGCGCGGCAGAATTACCGAGAAAAAATATTGCATATCCAGATTTGAATTTCATTGCTTTCAAACTTGAAACTAAGCAAAAATAATTTTATTTAAAATAACCATCTGTTAGTCATTTTAGGCATACAGAGAAGTAATTTTTTTACCTAAAAATTTAATAAAGTTTAGGAACATGGGATATTCTTAGGAATCAAATATATAAACGCGTAAAATGTTGATTCGCGCGGGGGATCCTGGGTCCGGTCAAAAATGTAAAACAAGCGAGAAAATAAGCCTCAAGAACAGGTGTCTACAACGTTTGGCAGTTCTATTATATGGAAAGGGGATTGAACGTCATAAACACGCGATTCTCCTTATATGGAAGTAGAATTCAAAATCACGCTTGAAATGTGTTAAATACGTATAGTATGTTCACAAAAAGGAAAAGATCGCAAAAACCATATACAGTACTGCGCATGCCAACCATCTCAGCGACTTTGTTATTTTTCATAGGTTGTAATTCAATAAAATGAATTAGAAACAAGTGCTTTTTCTTTTTGTATCTTTTTGCTTCAATGTTGTAATTACATACGAAAGCATGGATTATAATAGGATGTATGTACATAAAAAAAAATCCGAAGATTATTTTTCGTAGAGATACAGATTTATGCCTATTTTAAAAAAACACTCTTGATTCCAAACAGATATTCAGAGTAAATCTGAATCAAACAGATTTTGAAGTTCTTTCATTCATTCATTTCAACAAAACGGGGGGGGGGGTTCCCAACTTCGGGCACATTTTCAAGTAAACCACAGCTGTACCTAAGAATTGTTTGACGATCATCTGGTCAAGGACATGTCATACTTAATTGTTTTTATTTCAAAAACCAATCTCATCTCTTTTATTTGTTTTACAATTTTGCTTGCATTAATCGCGCAGGGATTCTCTTCCACGGCAGCGAAAAAGGAGGTCACAGAGTACTCTGATTTTGATATTTTATAGATATTATGTGTGACAATTTTATAACATTACACATATAAGATGGATCCATATATTAATGTTGACTTATAGCTTTAGTCCCTACAAAATCATCTGTTTTTAGATTCTATTGTGTCGCTCTCAACATTTTTAAATGACGATCAAGTCATCTCCATGTCTTTGAGATTCTGGAAAAAAAAACTAGGCACAATATGGATCGTTGTATTTTTATTCCATTATTTATTTATTTATCTAGTGTGTCAATTGCCTTTTAAGATTATAAATTAGAGGCTGGGCTAATATCTCTAGGATGGATATTTACTTCATATACCTAGTTACACAATAACATTGTGGTAAGGACCGTGAGCGCTCTATCAAACGAGATCATACGGCTGACAGCGCAGCTCTTGATTAAGATTGATTCCATTATGTCCAGACGATATATTTGATACCCCTATGCATGACGGCAATACGAACTCTCGTGGTGCCGCCTCTCACTCTCTCTGCCTATTGGCGAAGAGCGAGAGCCAGTCAGATCTTCTTCATTATCATCACATATAGAATTTCTGAACACGCATACTGTAACTTTTATTAGTTTCAGCGAACACACATCCTTCTTCATCACTCTCGCTCATCTATAGATATACGGATATAATGCAATTAAGAATTCTCTCTCTCTCTCCTCTCTCTCTCTCTCGTCTCTCTCTCTTCCTATCTTTTTGCTCTCTCTCTCTCTCTCCTCTCTCTCTACAATCAGTATAAAGTTATATATCAAAATTTTTGACCGCATCAAGAGAATGTGATCAGAGCAACAAAACTCCGAGCATCCGGTCCTTCCCGGCATCAGAGATCATATCTCAGACCAGGTCACGAGACTTTCTCTCTCTCCCGTACAATAAGACATCCCTCATGAGAGAGTGGAGAGAATGACACCCCTCTCTCGCGCTAAAAAATTGTTAGATATTTTATTTTTAATGTTTACCAATGCTAACTTATACTCCTACTCTCCAACCATTTCTTACCGCTCTCGTGTCAAACATCTCTCGACCAAGGGTGGCGAGATGATTTGTTTGAGCGTTCAAGGTGAGATTACTTCAGCAACTACAACTTCTTCGCTATGTAAACAAGGCTCGAGTCAGTTATTTTACATAAAGATGTCTTTCACAGGAATAATACCATGTTTAAAACAAAAATGAGATGTGAGAACACTAGAAACCCATTTATTGTATTCAGAATGGAACTTGTAATTTGAAAAAAAATCTGCTGGCATATTTCAATTAGGTAAACAAAAACATGACTCGAGCCTGTTTACATAGTGAAAGAATTGCAAGTGTTGTATTTTCACTTTGTAACTCAAACAAATGACGTTCAAAATTTTTGCTGACCATTAGAAATAACCTGACGTGAGCATTGTAAAACATTAAAAATTAAAAATCTAAACATTTTTAGCTCGAAACGTTGTTCCATGGCCTTTTAATTCCTCATATGCTAATGTACGATAAAAAAACCTTCGAATTTCCGGAATCGATGGGGTTTTTCTCCAT
>CAJDSM010034372.1:102-17211 GCA_903981925.1 Ostrea lurida
GGTGTTTTTTTTTTTCTATACTAGCGATAAATAGAAAATGTGTATTATTCAATATATGAATTAATAATAAAAAATAACAATGAACAAATTGTAATTTTTGCAATACTGTTAACAAGTGTACTNATAAAAAGAAAATGTGCATTATTCAATATATGAAATAATAAAAAATAACAATGAACAAATTCTAATTTTTGCAATACTGTTAACAAGTGTACTCGTTTCAAAATTTAATAATGCACTGATGTTAACGTCAAATAACATCAATTCAATCACACTTGAAAGACACTGGTATTCAAACTTGAATTAATTAAGTTAATAATGTGTGACCACCATTTGCATTCACACAATCATGCTTGACAACGGCAACCCATTTATGCCACTAAAGTGTTCAGAAATGCTTGAGGGATGTTATTCTAAATGTTGGTTAAAGTATGGCTTAAATTAGTTAACGTAACAGCTGACTTTGGGAAACGGCACAGGCGACGTTACATTTTATCCTAGACGTGCTAGATCGGCGATAAATCGGGGGAAACAGCTGACCAATGCAAGACATCGACATCGTATTGAACAAAAAAGTCCCTGACTACACGTGCAACATATGGTCCTGCGTTATCTTGCTGCAGAGTGATGTGATTTTAATGTCTCTGTATGAAGGATATATCATGGATCTGGATAATTTAGTCTCGATATAGCGTACGGTGGTGAGATTTACATTGACGAATTTTTAGAGATGTCCTTCCACCTGCTGTTATTCCACCCCACACGATAANCAATGTCTCTGTACGAAGGATATCACATGGAGCTGGATAATTTAGTCTCGATATAGCGTACGGCGGTGATATTTCCATTGACGATTTGTAGAGATGTCCTCCCACCTGCTGTTATTCCACCCCACACGATAACGCTATATCCACCGAACTATCAACGTTGCACAACACAAGTGTCTATGAACAGCTCCCCAACGCGACGATACACTCTACAACGGCTGTCATTGCTATCCTAATAAAATCTGGATTCATCAGCGAACAGGATAGTGGCCTAGTCCTGTATTCTGAATCGTAGATGTCGTCTGCACCATGCTAGTCTAGCGATACAATGACGTTGAAGCAGTATTGGACGCACCACTGGATGTTTGCTCCAAAATTGTGCTCGCGTAGATGATTACGCACTCTTCTTAGCCTGATTGGTCAAAGTCCAGGAATGCTACGAGCAGTCAAAATTGCAGTCTGGAAACGATTTCTCAGTTACATGTACACAAGTCTAATGTGGTTGTCATGTCGACGCGACGTTAAATGAGTACGCAAGGGTTTCAACAGTCTCGTTTAGCGTCAGCATTTTGCAAATTCTATCGGTTTGATAACGATATAGGTTGCCGATACAAATTGGGTCTTATGCTGTCTGACATGTTTTATATCAATTGTTAGGTCGTTCTTTATACACTAATTTATGCTACTGGTTATTCCGTTTACCTGATCAAGATAATAGGGATCACAGTAGGTATGACCAGTCGACAGGGGACGCTTACTCCTCATAGGTATATGATCCCACCTCTGGTGTATCCAGGGGTCTATGTTTACTCATCTCATTTTTTATTCTTTGGGACTTATGAGATTGATCACTGTTTGTACACATTTTATATTTTGATTCCGCGTAGATTTATGGAACTTCCAAAACGGATTTGAAGCATAATGCATTCTGCTTTTCGATTCGTTTCGAAAAAGTATACTTTATTGATCTCTTATTATTTCAATAATGCATTAAAATGTTTGTCATAAGTTTTAGAACTCGGCATTGTGTCACAAGAAAAGCAGGAGTTCGTCCTTGAATACTTGCGATTTTACCCTTGATCAAATATGTTGTAAATGGTTAGGTATGTTTTCTAGTGCATTTATGAGATTTAACGATCTTTTAGTCTTCAGTAGTTATTGAGTTTTTGTGACCATATGGCTGCGCGCTACGACACTACTTTTTCAACCACGATAAATATATTTTATATGTCAAGGGGTTGTGATATTGACACGGTGCCATCATCTACCGACGGACTATTACAAATGGTTACAGTTTTTCTGTGTTGTGAAAGAAAATAGTTTTGCTTTGTAAGACACCAAGACACATATTTACTAAATTTTGTATATGTGTCTGCTCTTCCGTATCAAGCTTGTTGAATAAGGAATCGGTATCGACTGACGTGTATGCAGTGGTGGATCCAGAAGGGGAGTCAAAAGAGTTGAGGAGAAGAGAAAGAAGCGGTTTGAGGAGAGGAGAGCAAGGCGGAAAGAGAGGCAACAGAACCAAGCACAAAACCCACGGTCAAATTACGTGTGCGTCAACTGCGGTAGAGACTGCCATGCAAAGACCGAAATATAATACAAAAACAAGAGTTAGGCAATCACGGACCCCTGAACACACCAGAGTTGGGATCAGGTGCCTAGGAGGATTAAGCATCCCCTGTTGACCGGTCCCACCCGCCGTGAGCCCATAGTCTTGATCAGGTAAACGGAACAGTCCGTAGTCAAATCAGTGTGTGAAAAACGGCTTAACAATGGTCATGAAACACATCAGACAGCATTTGACTCAATGATAGGTCATATTGGTAAACTAAATTGTTATAATGACCATAGAATTTACGAAATGCTGCCTTTAAACGTGACTGTTGAAATAATTGATATAAACTATAAAAGATGTGCTTGCTTGCGTATGCGACTGTGTGTACTACGTCATTTGTCGTCTGTTTACAAACAACCATGACTAACGAGCAAATCCAGCTATGATCTCCAGGCTATTTTGGGAACAAGAGATAGTTTAAATACAAAAAATGTGTGAGCTTCGACGCGAGTGACGATGTACTTTGCAGAAAAGGGACTGCTGTGGACGAAATCTTAAGGAAATCAAAAGACGAAATCTCGGAAATTTTGATCAACTTTTACGCCGAAGTTAGGAAAGGATGGTGAATTATACAGTCGATCGTCTATGATTAGTATACGATTTGGATTGCAGCGATTCTTCCAGAAACAGAAGTTTGATATAATTAACGACTCGGAGTTTCGTTTGTCCAATGAAATGTTTAAGCTGTTTCTTACAAATTAAGAGATCCGGAAAAGGTTCAACTCAGCATAAGGAAATCATCAGCGATGCTGACATGTCAAAGCTGTATAGTAGTGATGCTCTCGACCAAAATACTCCTTAAGGACTACAGCATAAAGTTTTCCTTGACGTGATATTTTACACATGCCGAAGGGGAAGAGAAAACTTGAGGAACATGAAAAAAAAACGGACTTTACCTTACGGACAGATGGTCAAGGAAGGGGGTACTATTTAAATACTGCACAGTATGAAACAAAGAACCACGGGGGAACTGATGTCAATGACAGTGATAGAGCTTCAGCAAGAACATATGAAATGCCAGGTATAAGCCAAATATTAAGATATGACAATTATATTATTGACAATTTCTTTAAGAAATGTAAACACTTTCAATATTTGATATAATATGTTCTTGTAGATGATGGTAGGTGTCCAGTTTCCAGCCTTGAAAAGTATCTACAGAAATTAAATCCCAAATCCGAGTGTTTCTGGCAGAGACCAAAGCGCAATGTTCAGGATTCTAGTGCTGTGACATGGTATGATAATTCTCCTGTTTGTCACAACACACTACGTAATTGTATGAAAACCATATCTATGAAAGCCGGTTTTCCGACCTCTACACAAACCATTGCACTTCGTGCAACTTGCATTACAGCCTTGACCAAAGTGGCATTGAAGCTCGACACATCATGTCTGTCAGTGGGCACAAATCTGAAACTTCAATTAAAGCTATTCGCGATGTGTAAGTGAAACCAAAAAGCAAGAAATGTTAAATGTTTTGAGTTCAATCATTCAACCAACAATGATGCCTGCAAAATGTGCAAATCCTGAGGAAACAAGTAAACCTTGTATGGAACAAGACCAGCTTGAAAATTAAAAACTGTGAATTGGTGCCAGTGAGTTCTGATCATCTACTCTCAGAACTGAATATTCTACAAACTGGAAACGAAACTGATAAAGAAATTTCAGTGTCAGAGGAAAAAGAAAATGTGAAAGTCCAACCTTCCCTAGCAGTTACTATGGTCCACATTTCAAAATGGTCGAGTCCACATCAACTATTACATGGGAAAATGATTTTTGTGATTTTATCTATTGCATGCAGAAGGTTGGTTGTTCAAATCCCAGTGGTGACACTCGTATTCAAAACTGAATGCCGACATGCCCGGTAACAGGTGTGATCAATAAGTGTCACGGGTCATCGGAAATGACCATATAACGGATGACCTGTGCACAGTAGTTGGAACCATCACTGCTTAACGGTGAACCCGATCATAGGTCAAAATTTGCTATCCTTCAGCGTAATGTTGGACTTCGTAGAAGTGAAAGATTCTCACCTGGGTAACAACAACAAACAAACAAACAAAAGCTTAGCACTTTTCAGTACTTTAAGTACTTTGATTTTTGATTATGATTACGTTTGACACAATATTAATGTTACTTCGCCTTTTTTGTATGGTATGATCATAAGGTTTAAATACAACACTTGTCCACACAATAGAAATTATATATCATATAAAATGACGAGAGTAACAAAGTATTAAACGTAATCTAGTCCCAAAAAAACAACATACAAAATCGAGTGTTGGCTCTCTCAAAAATGTTGTTTTCATGAAAAAAAATCATAAACTAAACGCACAATGCTTAAAGTTTCAAATTATCATCATCAATATATTGATTAAGGGAATGTTTGGGAAGAGAATGAATATGATGTAGGAATTTTAAAAAACGTCATATTAATAATTTACTCGTTTCCAGTTGTTACTCTGAAGTGCATGGTTTTTCATGAGCTACTATTTCCGTATGATAAATATCAATGGTACACAAGAAAGGTGTATACTCCAATAATTCACTTGTTATGACAGTAATCGTGCTCGCACGTGCTATGCGGTTGAATAGAACGTTATTACAAGTCAATAAAATGAAGACTATCTTGCAACCCTACCTTGTATGGCAAGAGTAAATGCTGTTCACCTCTGGGTACCGACACGGATAATAAAGCCACGGCTTTAGGTTATCAGCTATATTTTTTTTTCTATCCATGCTTTATCATGATTTGCATTTATAAATCTGAAACTAATATACCACATATCTAAAATTAGTATGTAGGTTGTTTCTCTTTCTTTTGGATCTTCTAATAATACATGGTGCAAATTTTATTTGAAATTATTGACGTGGGTGCCATTGTTTGAACTTCACATTATATCAGTCTTTGTCTCACAGTTTGTAGCAGGATCAATTCATCGATTCAAAAACACTTTACTCAATCAAAATTATAGAATATGTGATGCATACTTTGTTAACGGTGCCCTTACATCCCCTGTATTTACTTTTGAGATGAAATGCTACATTAGTACCATTATGACAGCATTATGCATTAAAGCAGCTTTATCACAGATCGACGATTAATTGATCTGTTGGAAAAACAAATTAAGCGTCCTCAACTGAAATCCATTTTCCGAGGATTGTTTCTGTCATTTATTGTTTCATTCTGATATAGTGTACATGTCAGTAATCATAGATTAACATTTACCTCATACAGTAGCATGGCATCTTTCAGGAGTGTCTTTGTGACTTTCTTGCTCTTACATCCAACAACGCCTTTAACAATTAGTGATGAGATTACTTACGAAGTGCGGAGATCTCTCCAAGATAACCTTTTGACAAATTATTCAAGGGATGTGAGACCTGTTCTCAATCAGTTTAACCCTGTCAAGGTTGTCGTAGATATTTTGCTGAAATCTATCATAGAATACGACGAAATAGCAGGAATTTTATCTATTGCGACTGGCCTGTATCTCTCGTGGAAAGATGAACTGCTGAGGTGGAATCCAGCACTTTATCATAACATAAACTTTATTCGTATCCGTCAGACAGAGGTGTGGGTACCGCAATTGTTTAACCCAAACTCATTCGACATGTTTGCTATCGAACATGATGACCTTTCTGTGCTGTACTTTTATAATGGAAGAGCTAATTATTTTCTTGGTTTCCGATCCTCTACTCTTTGTTCACCAAATTCCAGATACTTTCCTTTCGATATCCACACCTGTTATATTCAAATCATCCCTTTGGCATTTCCATATGAAGTCTCCCTCATTCCAAATGATGTGATCCTCTCCAAATACGAAGAAAACCCACTGTGGAAGCTTCTTACAATTCGTACCACTGCCTACGAAGACAAAATGTTGCAAACATCTGTATTTCAAGTAATGGTAAAACTGCAACGGCGAAGTTTGTTTTTTGTGATGAACATTTTCGCTCCACTTATATTTTTAGCGGTTATCAATCTTTGTGTATACATTGTGCCAGTACAGTCCGGAGAACGTATATCGTTTGCGGTAACCGTTTTGTTGTCATTGTCTGTGTTTCTGACTTTGGTTGCTAACAATATTCCCAAATCCAGTATAACAGTGTCGTTATTTTCTATTTACATGCTTGTCGTTCTGACTTACAGTTCTTTGGTTACCTTCAGTGTGATTTTCAGTACAGATATTTATTTCACAGAAAATGATAGCCACCCCAGATCGTTCATTTCGAGGAATCTTGTTTGGATTGTTCACAAAACTAAAACATGTGGATGTAAATCGGTCACGGCTGTAGTAGATATTGACCAAAATGAGTTGGAGTTAAACGGCACAGAGGAAAAGAGAAGTATTTGTTGTACGAACTACAGGATGATTTCGTCTGTTTTGGACACATTTTTCATTCGTTTCCATTCATTACTTCTTGTGTTATCTACTGCCCTGTTCATGGCTGTTTTGGTGATAGAATCACAAACAGACAAGTGACGATGGATACTCACGCAGGGCATTGGTTATAGATCATCTGTTTAACAAAATGAACAAAGTTGCTCGTTATTCACCAATATGTGATTTTTTATATTTGCAATGTATTTGCTCGACTACCATTCTTGTATTTAGGAGACGAGCATAGACGTTCTATGATTTTCCCATATATTTCATTACAATCAATACATTATGTTTAAATCTACTGTTTGAAGCATCGAACGATTGTTATCAACAGATCAACAATCGAATGTATATGTTAGATACCAAAGGAACTGCGTGACTTACTTTCGTTAAAATATACCAATCATAGAACACTCAATATTCAATGATGACCAATATAAAGGCAAAGATAACGAACAGTCAGGAATCGCGTAAGTCCGAAATATAATACAAAAACAAGAGTCGGGCTAAAACGCTACCCCTGGACACACCAGAGGTGGGATTGAACAATCGATGCTAGAGTAGAAAGTTCAAATATCTTTCAAAACAGATTGATGAGAAAGCGAATATCACGAAAGGTGATCAATCTTGCAAGTCTCACACAAAATATAAAAGATGAATTGGGCAAACACAGACCCCTGGATACACCAGAGGTGGGATCAGGTGTCTACGAGGAGTAAGCATCCCCTGTCGAACATCGCACCCGCCGTGAGTCCATTGCCTTGATTTGGTAACGGATTAATTCTTAGTCAAAATATGTGTATAAATAACGGCTTAACAATTGGTGCGAAACACGTTAAAAAGCATTTGACCCAATGACAGGTTGTATGAGCGAACTAGATCATTATGACGACCATAGAATTTGCAAAATGCTGCCTTTAAACATGACTGTTGAAACCTTCAAATATACATATATCTCAGAAACAGATAACTATCATGTGTTCATCAAACACTTTGCATTGGAAGAAATTGCGAATTCCTATGAAGAATAAATAATTCAATCGTATTTTATCATTTATCTCATAATTTGATCGGGCAGCAGGCTGAGCCTATATAAGACATCACAAAAGGTACAGAGTCACTACATATTATTTATAAATGCATTTATTTAAACAAAACGCATAGTACATATACACATACAATCATAAACACATCCATCTACTCATATAAAAGAAAAGAAAATAGATAGAGGTAACGGTGAGTAAAAGTGTGGTGGGTGGGTGGGTGTCTTTGTGTGAAAATTTACATACATATTGAATTTAGTTGAATATTCTCGATTCCACTGTATAGGTATGCACATATTTTAAAAAATACATATAGCTCAATATTAACATTGTGATGTTTAGTAGAGTTTCCATACAAAAGTAGATTTAGTGAGACTGGAACATTAAGCTGCAGTGTAGAAATACACTGAAATAGAATAGCGCGTCGTTTGTTATAGTGTATGGACATTCAAGAAAATAATAGGTTACATTTTTCAGTATGAAAACCAACTTTCGGACAGCATGGGTTTTCAATAAGAGCATATACTTGCATTATTTCTCAATTGACAATGAATTAAATTCTCCCTGCGTTTGCCAATTGTTCACGAATATGACAAACACAGATCCCTGGGATCACCAGAGGTGGGGTCAGGTGCCAAGAGGGATTAATTTGACAAACCCACCTTTAGCCCTTTATCGTGATCAGGAGGAAAAGAATGGCATCTGTAAATGAAAACATGTACATACAAAAAACCACCCTAACCAATAGTGTTCAACAATTCGGGCATTATTCGATATAATAACAGGCTGTACTTACAAATGGCATACTCATAACGGCCACGTAATTCGCTATACGCTTGCTTTACGGTTGAACACATACAATATCAACTTATCTCTCCCGTTTGTCATGAACTGTAGTCGTCAGTTAGCTGTGCTAACTTTGTTCTTAAAATTATCGAAGTATAGAAATAGATATGGAGGACATTGTGTTGTCATTTATAAAAAATGGCGAAGTAACAATGTATTAAACGTAATCAGAGTCCAAAACAAAAACACATACAAAATCGAGTGTAGGGCAACACGGACCTCCGACAAAAGCAAAGGCAGTTTCAGGAGTAGTAAGCATCCTCTGCTGACCGGTCACATCCGCCGTAAGCCCTAGTCGAAGCAAAGTAAACCGAGTTTATTTGGAGTTTGCTGTGATAAATCGAATCAACATGTGAGTGAAAGTAAATAACATCAACGAAAACCTGAAGAGAACAGACAATTAATTTCTATAAAGAAAAGATAAAACGTCGGATTAATAACCACATTAAATATACTCTACGGGGTTCTTACAAGCTAATATCATCAGATTTATTTTGTTAAATATGCTGGTAAAAACCTAATCAAAATTGGTGCTGTAATTCCCCGAGATAATCATATCTAAACACCTTTGGTTGTATCAGCAAAAAAGATTGATATCCTTCGATTGAGGTAAATTACGTCACAAGTGTGCTTTAAAAGACTTACAAGTGAGACACGGAGAGTGGTAGACCTTGTTTATCGCACTTGGGATCATGGTTCGATAGCACATCAACATTTGAGGAAGCGGTGGCCTTTAATTCAACATTTCGATATAATTGACGATGTTATCTATCAATGATAATGACTTCCATTCATATGTCGATTCAATATATCACAACGAACAGAAATAAAGAACACCACAGAGTCGTCCATGTCTGCTTCGTACTTGGATATTATATTGAACATTGACATTAACGGCAAACTAACTACTCTAACTTTATGAAAAAAGGGACGATTTCGGCTTCTCCGTCGTCAACTTCCCATATTTATGTAGCAATATTCCATCATGACCTGCATATGGTGTGTATGTCTCTCAACTTATTCGATACGAAAGAGCTTGTTCTGCGTATGATCAGTTTTTGAATCGAGGAAAGTTACTTACAGACAAGTTGTTGTTGCAGGGGTTTCAACAGTCACGTTTAAAGGCAGCATTTCGTAAATTCTATGGTCGTTATAAAATTTAGTTTTACAATATGACCCTATCATTGGGTCAAATGCTGTCTGATGTGTTTCATAACCATTGTTAAGCCGTTTTTCACACACCTGATTTGACTACGGACTGTTCCGTTTACCTGATCAAGACTATGGGCTCAGGCGGGTGTGACCGGTCAGCAGGGGATGCTTACTCCTCCTAGGCACGATCCCACCTCTGGTGTGTCCAGGGGCCGTGATTGCCCAACTCTTGTTTTGTATTCTTATTTAGGACTTACAAGATTGATCACTATCGTTTCTTTGCCTTTACATCATACTGATAGCAATGCTGGAGTTGAACCGCTTTGTATTGTGCTGTGCATAGCTCGCAGAAGGAGGGGGTGACGGGAGGGTTGGGGTGTTCCTGCACGCAACGATCTGTCTTCCCACCTATATTTCAATCTCTTTCGGGCATCGTTATATGCCAAAGGAGAAATTAAACTCCTGTGTGTAGAATCTCCAAGTCGGCATCTAATTTAATTCGGAAATCGCTTGAATAACTTGGAATAATTTGGAACCATTCGGATTTCGAATACATGTAGTTCCAAATCATTCGGAAGGACAATACTAGGAATACTTTCAATATCATTTGGAAGACCATTAAGAACTCATTCGGAAGAATTTAGAAATGCATTTTGAAAATATATAGTCCTACGGACGGAGGAAGGAAATAAGCTACAAGATTGAGCTGCAAAACAATAACCATGTCGAAGTTTACAACCGTTGATTCAGGGAGAACAGATCATCTGAACACTATAGAGAAGACGGTGTCGTTGTTTATTGTTTTCAATATAAATAGGCAATAAGTTAACAACGTGTAAAACCTAATCATAATCCAAAAAACATATCCAAAATTGAGTGTTGGGCAACACGGACCTTCGACAAAAACGAAGGCAGGATCAGGTGTCATGGAGGAGTAAGTATCCTCTGCTGACCGGTCACACCCGTCGTGAGCCTTTAGTCGAAATAAAGTAAGCGGTATTACCCGTAGTTTGGAAAGTATGGAAAGCAAATGTTTGGAGGGAAAGTTGCGACATTTCACAGTAAGTATCGCCGTTTCGATACAAAAATTGACGAATAATTCAATGAATGCATGTAAACTAGCATGTATACCCATTGCACGAATGTATGCACAATACTCCAAAGATGCATGAGTGGTTCGTCACAGTCGGGGGAGGTGATGGGAGGAGTCCTTAAGGCAATTTTGGACCGAAATTTTGAATGTTTGTAATGCGCTGTTCTCCACCCATCCTTCAGTCTACACTTATGTATCTATTTTACACTATGTTTATAATTGAAAACCATGGGTTTTTTTTTCAAATAAGTCTTCCAAGATTATATTTGTTCTGACATTAATGAAAATGTACCACTAAGTAAAAAATTGAATGGGGTTCATTACAATAATTTGGGAACAATATTTTATTCAACCTTTGCAGAAATATGCTAAACACAAAGTAATATGATTAACACTCTATTTCTTTGTATATCCTTTACAAGAATTTAATATGATATTTTAGTTCACTGATATATATTCATCAAAAGTTAATTATCACTGCATGGTTTCATAAAAAAAAAATTAAAATCAGTGGAAGAAACTGCAAACCTTATTGATTCTAATGGAGAAATTTCATTCGAATCTGTACAGGAATAAAAACAAAAAAGCTGGTGAGGATAAAGTGGATTCATGAAAAATAATGTATCACGAGGGTTGTCGTAAAGTTCGTTAGGACAACTGTTGGAATAAAAACTGACAAACCTTGATGAACGTATAGTGAAACTATAACTTTGTCGTTAAACATGTTTCATCTTATTAATATGCAAATTTTCATATACAAACAAAGCACAATTTATTACTAATTCTATCAAATACATAAAAGACACAAACTCATAACCGGAGCAGTAAAATGAAAATCGTTGACGTTATCCAAACGTCAAACGCTAAAGACAATTAACTTTTCGCAACGCAAGTCCTCATTAACTCAACGACTGCACATTTCTTATGTCGCTTTAACCAGTCAATCAAAAATGTGTATAATACTGTTCTGGTTTTTCCATACGTAATTCATATATAGATCATCGGGATAAATTAATCATGGACCGAAGTCTTTGAATTCCACATTTCTGAGAATTTCGATAACTGTTAGTCCGTTCACTGTTCAATTACGTCACACGAGTTCATTTTTGTAGCACTGCAATCTCAGAAAGATGATCTTACCTTCACGCATGTCATCTCGGAAACTGTCCTTGCGTCGAAAAATATTTTATATCGCTAAACAAATAATGAACGGTCCATATTACACATGTTTTCCCGACTGTTTAACCGAATTCATGGGTTTCCTTGGGTGTTTTTTCTGATATGTACACAACATTTTATTGCTGCTCTCTGCTCCACCTTTTCCGAAAACGTCATTTTTTTTTCGAACAATGACGAAACTGTTTAAATAGATCCAAACCTTCGATTTCTCTGCTATTTCGTATTTGAACGTTAAATTTGGCAGATGTGATATTGAAACTCTTGGAAACCATGATCGTAAAAATCATCTCAATCTTCGGCGAATTTTAACAAAATACAAATGAACTGTATGAAACGATAAACAACTTTTTTCATTAAAATTTTGCCGTGCTCCGGGTCACCACCCACCGTCTAATAACGAAGTCATATTTTTAAGTATACATATCAAATACGGACAAAATTTACATTTTATATAACTCGCATATTAGTAAAGGATTGTAGTATGCTATAAAATACAACTATAACGTTACTTTTATACAAATTAAGGCTTGTCCAGGAACTTTAAAGGACAACCCTCGTATATAGTAAAAAAGCGTTTTGTGACTTTTTAAAATTTGGCACGAATGCGTCATGTAATGTAACCAACGATGTCATATCGGTAACGTTGGTGAGAACTGTTTGCAACAAATTCTGATGTGATCGATGAACCTGGGATGCTTGCTCCTCTTAAGCATCTGGTGCCCTTTTTATAAAAAAAAAAAGTCTTAAGATTAAGATGAAAATTTTAAAATTTGGTAATTCATTTATAATTCTTCCATCATCTTCCTTTGAATGAGCAAAACTTCAGTCTATAAATTGGTGAAAGCCGTGCATTCTTACTCAAGGCATGGTGGCACTCAGATGAGTATAAGGCTGACACGAAATGTTGACCTTAGTCGTGAGATTTCTTGTGAAAATGACCACAGATCCCATTTCGGATGTGTTTGTCCGACACTTTATGGGAATTATGAGATTGAACTTAGATTCATAAAACTGTGTACGAGTACTCGTTTCATTGCGTAGTATAATCAAATCAAGTATGGTAAGTGCTTTTGAAACAACAGATTCATAAAACTTTGTACGACTACTCATTTCATTGTGCTGTATGATCAAAATCAAGTAGGGTAAGTACTTTAAAATCAAATTTACACAACCTGAATCTATAACTCATCACACTTAGCCGCGTGACTGGTGATTGTTTTTCCCCTGATGTAACAATAACTACTACGCATACTTTAATCATGAAATATCGGGCAACCGTAAGTAATCTGTGCTGCAATGTATTCTGCGATTTGTCGATGATTATTTTCTCTTGCAGAGATGGATCATTACTTGAAAAAAATGCTTACAACATACTAATTACAAATGATGCATATTTAATGTGGGTGCATTATTTTACTGACAATTATCTAATCCAAACAGACTGGTCACCCGTATGCTCTAGCAAAATTAATAGTAAACAATATAAATGATGATTAGTATTTGCTTTTGGGAAATACCAATGTCTCGGAAGTAGGTAATGCACATATCATAAGAACAATTTGATCACGAAATTTTAATTATTCCACGTGCTGTGAAATAATCAACATACTATATCATTAACACACAACTAAAAATAAAATAAAACATTTTCACGTTTTCTTTACATAGCCATACAGTAAAATGCAGTCAGTCAGACTTCTATTGTTTTTCTTGCTCTTTCAATTGCAAGAGAGTTTCATATTTTGTAACGAAAATACATATGATGTAGAAAAAGCTCTCCTTGACAAACTTCTGAAAAACTATTCGACGAATGTGAGGCCAGTTTTGAATCACTTTGATACTGTAAAGGTTACAATAAACCTTATCATGAGATCAATCATCAAATACGACGAAATAGCTGGAATTTTAAGCACTTCGTTTGGACTGGACATTTACTGGGAGGACAAAATCTTGACGTGGAACCCAATAAATTTTCATAATATAAGTTATGTTCGGCTCTCACCGTCCAGCGTATGGAGACCTCGGCTGTTTAGCGTAAATGCATACAACACTTTCGCCATTGATTCTCACGATGCTCAAACTGTTATGTTTTATTACGATGGATACGCAACCTATGTTCTTGGGGTCAGATCTTCAACTATTTGTTCACCAAATTCCAGGTACTTTCCGTTCGACGTTCACACGTGTTACATTTTCATAATTCCTTTGGCTTTTACTGAAGAAGTGTGCTTTATTGCTGGTGATGTGTCTACCTCACTTTACGAAGAAAACCCGCTGTGGAAACTTCTTTCTCTTCGTACCACAGCCCAGAAAAATGAAGAAACCGATTTGTGTGAATTTCGAATAATGTTTAAGCTGCAAAGACGAAACTCGTTTTTCATGATTAACATATTTGCGCCAATCCTATTTTTAGCGGTGATAAATCTTTGCGTGTTTATTTTACCAGTGCAGTCTGGTGAGCGTATCTCGTTTGCGGTGACCGTTTTGTTGTCATTTTCTGTGTTTATGACGTTGGTTGCAGAGAACATTCCCAAATCGAGCATCACCGTATCATTATTTTCTATATACATGGTTGTTATTTTGACTTACAGTTTGTGCATTACGCTCAGTGTAATCTTTAACGCTGATATCTATTTCACAGAAAGAAACAAAAATCCTAAATCATGCATTTCGAGATTTTTTGTCTGGCTTGTTCACAAACGAGGAACATGTGGTTGCAAATCAGAAAATCGGGTACAATCTATCTATCGTGGGGATTTGGACGTATGTGAAAGAAAGGATAAAGCACGTGAAAGAAAGGATAAAGCACCTGATTATTGTACAAATCATAAAACGATTTCTTCTGTCTTAGATAGCACTTTCATTTATTTTTATGCTGCGTCGTTTCTGTCTGTCACGTTGATATTTATGATTTATACTGCTGTCGATTCTCAGAATGGTGCTATCGATTGAACTAAATGAAAAATTTGCGCGGCTGTAAATGACATTGTAATGTATGATTTCATTCTGACTAATTCGTATTGCAGACACTTGAAATGTGTTGTGCGGAGTACTACACAAACTGCACGATTGTTTCACGGTTATTGATAGCTATCTAAAATGGAAACAAATACCTCTTGATAGATATTGATGATTAAGAACAGATTGATTTCAACAGAATTGTGTGAATTTTCTGGAACACTTTCTGCAAGTACTCATAACGAATTCTATTGAACATGGACATTAACAGCAAACTATCACCTCAACTTTATGACAAACGGGATGATTTCAGCGTCTACATCGTGAACTTTCCATATCTATGTAGCAACATTTCATTATCACCTGCATATGATCGGTTTTTAAATCGAGGCTTGCTACTGACAAACAAGTTGATGTTGCAGGGATTTCAACAGTCACGTTTAAGGTCAGGAGTGTGCAAATGCTATGGTCGTTAAAACGATCTAGTTTGCCAATACAAAATATCATTTGATCCAATGATGTTTGGCATACCAATTGTTATGCCGTTTTATATACCCTGATTTTGACTACGGATTACTCCATTTACCAGATCAAGACAATGGGGTCTCGGTAGGAGTAACCGGTCGACAGTCGATGCTTACTCCTCATACATGTAGGTACCAGATCCCATCGATGTCTGGTATATTCATCGGTCCGTGTTCGCACAACTCTTTATCTGTATTCCGTATATTAATGTAATTTATAAGATTGAATATTTTCGTTCTTTTCACCTTTCCATCAATACGTACTAATCTTAATAAACGATGTGGCGTGCACAANTCGCACAACTCTTTATCTGTATTCCGTATATAAATGTAATTTATAAGATTGATTAATTTCGTTCTATTCACCTTTCCATCAATACGTACTTAATAAACGATGTGGCGTGCACAGAGCAAATAAATCAAGAAAGACATCTCTCTGGTGAATTTCCTAGGCTCTCTGAATGCAAACAAGCTATGAAACAATTGTAAAATAACAAGTCTTCTAGATGTAAAGGCAAAGATAACGAACAGTAATCTCAAACAGAATACAAAAACAAGAGTTGGGCAAACACGGACCTCTGAACATAACAGAGGTGGGATCAGATTCCTAGGAGGAGTAAGCATCCCCTGTTGACATGTTACACCAACCGTGAACCCATTGTCTTAATCATGACTCATGATGTCCTCACGTATCATTTAAATAAGTAATTCTAAGCAAATGCATGCCTTTTTTCTTTTATTCATTTTATAATTACATGTTGTCATGAAAGCCAGTAAGTGTATTTAAATTACTGTTTCAAAACCATCATTGTTGTTATCATCATTATCAATGTATGTGCTGTATGAATCTTAATATTTGCATGTCAAATGTTCAATTTTCCATTTTTTAGGTGATGTCACCTATCACTGAATATCTAATGGTGGTTGTTTTTGTTATTGTACTCTGTAGACTTAAGAAGCAGCAGGTGATAAACAGGCAACTTTCGAATTAAGATTCTTAGATAATCTGATTGTGTATATTTTTGCTATGTACTTTAAGTATAAAATAAATCACGTGTATATTACGTCAGTTTTATTTATCAAACATGGTGGCATTAGCTATTGTGTAACTTGCTTTGCAATTTCCGGCAAAGCTGGCATTTATGACCTGTACCTTCTTGAAGTCTTTGTCAATGATACATTGATTGTGAAGATCTTAAATTTGCATTTCTGAACAATAATGTAGTTATTCATCTTTTTCTTTTATAATTGGTAAAATGCTGTCTGATGTGTTTCATAGCAATTGTTAAGCCGTTCCTCCATACACTCATTTGACTACGGATTACTCCGTTTACCTGATTAAGACAATGGGCTCACGGCGGGTGTGACCGGTCGACAGGGGATGCTTACTCCTCCTAGGCACCTGGTCCGACCTCTGGTGTGTCCAGAGGTACATGTTTGCCCAACACTTGTCTTGTATTCTGTTTGGGACTTGCAAGATTGATCACTGTTCGTTATCTTTGCCGCTATATAATATTAAGAATAAAAATAAGAATGACTAG
>CAJDSM010034373.1:7657-12657 GCA_903981925.1 Ostrea lurida
CTAAATGTTCTGGGTATAATCTAAATGTGGTTATAAATGTTCTGGGTATAATCTAAATGTGGTGCATAAATGTTCTATGTATACTCTTAGTATGTAACCTAAATGTAAATCTTATGAGTATAATTTCAATGTTCTGTCTAAATGTTCTATAATTTATTTATTACAAATATTTAACAATGCAACTGCGGATTTAATAATAAGCAAGAATCTACATTTATAATGAAGCTTAAAGTCTATTTATATAATATTTTATACACAATATGCAAAAGCCTACATTTTACTACGTTGTATGCAAGAGTTTACATTTATAATGAGGTACCACGCTGCGGCTCGTTTATGACAATGCTTTTCTCGGGGTGGAAATTTTCAACTTTACCATCAGCTACATGCGATCTTTATATAATGGATAATGAAATATAATGATTTCCTGCATTATTGCCAACACGTGTGCAAACACAGAGTGTTGACCTATGTACCCTCGTGAGGAAGTTTAAATGCTTAAAAGTACAAAATACCGTATATATATGGTCTTAAGTTCTAAAATTAGAATAGGAGTTTATCAAAAATATCACGACGTCGATGAGTACACTCACCTACTTTCATTCTATATATATGGTTCTTTCAAAACGACGTGCGTGTGCATTTGCATTTTTGGGTACACCAATAGATAGATGAATGAATGGATATTAGGAATTGGGGATACTGTAAAGTTTTAATCCCCCAAGCTTGGAATAAATCCATTGTTAAGCCGTTTTTCACACACTGATTTGACTACGGATTGCTCCGTATACAATGTACCTGTTAAAGACTATGGGCTCACGGCGGGTGTGACCGGTCAACAGGGGATGCTTACTCCTCCTAGGCACCTGATCCCACCTCTGGTGTGTCCAGGGGTCCGTGTTTGCCCACCTCTATTTGGGACTTTGATCACTGTTCGTTATCTTTGTCTTTACATCCACGGGAATGAGGGTGTGTTACATCCATGGGAATGAGAGTGTGCTAATTTAAGTAAAGTAACATGGTAGTTATTTTGTTCTTTAAAGATTATCTCAAAATACTTTTTACCTATATCTAATTCCCATACATTCTGACCTGTATTACATCCCCATACGTTATGACTCATATCTAATCCTTATACATTATGACCCATAGCGATGCTATGGATCTATGGCAAATTCTCATACGTTCTGGCCCATATCAAATTCCAATACAAATTCCTTTCTATATCTACATGCATATTAATTATCGATTCAGCGTATTTAAAATTTTCGACCACCTTTTTTTCCTTTTAGCATGGAACCTTGAATCAACACGAATCGGGAACTGTCGCAGTTTTTGTCGTTTCTGCTTTGATTTTTCTAGAGAATTTTTGAGAATCATCCATAATTTTACCACAACTAATCTATGCATATTGTAACTCTGTTCCTTCCAATGATCTACCAAGGGTGTTTTAGTCAGTTTTTTAGACACAGAGAAAATTAAAAAATGTATGGGGAAAAAATATTTTAGAGGACTTAAAGTTGCTGCATGTACTTAACTTGTATACGACCCTTTACTTTATAACAATTGTTCTTTAAAATTTCATTTCCGCATTTTTTAAAAGTTTTGTTTCCTCAATTTTACTGTATTGCGTCCTTATTTTATCCCTTTGAGCAGAAAATAACTTAAATCTGGCGACAGTTGATGACTGATATGCAGGTTCAGACATAAACTAGTTAAAGATGGCGTAGACTAAATATTTAGAAAATCCTACGCTGATTAGGCAGTGACGCGGATATTTGCTTACATATGTCAACGGAATATTGTATACTTCGTACAGCAAATAGACGCGGACCGTCAAACAGTGCCATCATAAGACACGATTCTCGTCAGTGCACGATAAGCGGGAACTGTTCTGTGTATGGGAACAAAAAATGTCTACCACACAAAAACGGAAAGAGTTTTGTAACATGGCAAGAGATGATAGTAAGTGTTTTCCTTTTCTGTCATTTTTAGAAATAGCATCAAAGGCATTTTATTCCTGAAATAGATATCACATACTTGTGAATATAATGGGTTGCTCGAAAATATGCGATCATTTACACAGGAGTTGTCACTAGTTTTACAAATAGGGCTTTAAAATACTTGTTTCATCGAAAGCGGCTATCTCTTCTCTCTTCACTTCCCATTGAAAAGACGGTATTTTCCCACCCTTTAATGGCGGTGTTTGTTTCTTGCAATTCAGTTTGGTGATTGCATTGTAATTAGATTTGGGTTTAACTATGATTTCGAAAGTGAAATTGTATGTTCATTTTCGTCGGATTAGTTGAAATGTTATACGATAACACGGCATGTTTCTCGACATTGTATAATGCCAATGGCAACCTTGGGATAATAAGACTCCAAGTTTCGGACTTTGTCAATAACCCTCAGTTGCACTTTAAACATTTCACTATTTCATGAAGCCCTTTCTGAAATTTTTAATGGCTTTTTGACAAACAAATCCAATTCGCTCATCGTTGTGTCTATTCCTGAATACATAGTCAAATTGGTTTGATTTCTTTTTGTTCTAGTCCAGCTTCCAACCATCCACCCCTCCCCCTGCAATATGTCAGTATCTTAGGCTCAATATATAAATGTTTGTCTTCATTCTCAGAAATGGCAAATTAAGATTTGTCAACCAACTCAACATTACTGCTGTAGAATATAATATAAGGAAATAGACCGTTTATTTTCTAAAGATATTGAGACGTAGGTACAACCTTAAACGTCTACGGAATGTGGAAGTATATATATTGATGGGTGGGGGTCTTAAAGCGTCTACAAAAACTGTCCTACTTCCTTGAAAACGGGCTAAATGAGCAATGGCTTTGTTCCTTATGTTTACCTCTAACAGGTGAGGATACACTGGTAAAATAGGACCCGCACCTTGGGGGTAAGAAACACATGTCCGATTAACCCGTGGGTCTAGAAACGCTAGTTCGAGGCAATTGATGATGTCATACAGTGGGTCTATAAACGCCTGTCCGAATGACATTGAGGCAATAAATAGAACCACATTGTGAGTCCAGAAATGTTCCGAATGATCCAAAATCTGCCAACAACTCCGTGAAAAGTGAGCAACAGGAGAGCATGTTTAGGGGTCTTTAGAGTGCTGTTACTGTGTGCAAAAGACTCATTTTGCGTGAACCAATTCATGGCGATATCAATGATATTTACGCTATCCCGTGGAAGGTAAATATCACCTGTAATGAAACTTAATTGCATCTTTTAGTCAATTAATATCTGTCCATTACGACCCCTTTATATTAATTATATCTCTTTTATATGTTAGTAACGCTTATAAACTAACACCAGTTACGCATTGTTATAAATGGGTTGTTCTTTCTAAGATCTTCTAGACTTAGCAATGGATACGCCACGTTTGGAACGCTGTTGAATGTAAAGGCAAATATAACGAACAGTGATCAATCTCGTAAGTCCTAAATAGAATACAAAAACAAGAGTTGGGCAATCACGGACCCCTGGACACGCCAGAGGTGGGATCAGGTGCCTAAGAGGAGTAAGCATCCCCTGTTGACCGGTCACACCCGCCGTGAGCCCATAGTCTTGATCAGGTAAACGGAACAGTGAAATGTGCATTCTGATGGAAAATTCTGGAGAGGTTTCTTGTCCTCAACTATCTCATACATTTTACTGGTCTCACATACCACTAACTTCAAACAAATTGCAACCTAAAATGATTCTGATTTTTTTTTTAACCATGGCCTCAGTCGGGATTCTCGCGTATGTGTCGTAAATCTATTCTTGTACTTGTAAGTCGTATCGTTGTCGACTTTGAATCGCTTGAAATGCTTGTAATGCCGGTGATTTTTGACACGTCCTCTCTACAGTTAAAGTCCAGCAAGATGGAAATTCAGAACAAAAGCTTTATCGGTTTGTGGTGGATGAAGATGAATAGGTAGACGAAGAGTTTATCATCTATTTCGGAATTTACAGAGTTGTTTTGGGGTGGTTTTGTTGGGTTGGGCTTTTTTTTGGGGGGGGGGGGTTTGTTTGTTTGTTTGTTTGTTTGGGTTTTTTTGGTGTTTTTTTTTTACACAGTACTAGTATATCTTTTAAAACCCCACTGTCATGCTACTAAGAATTTGTCTAAATTGGGACAGGTAAAATATTAGATACGTTTTCGACTTTTATTCGCTTTTCCACCAGTCCTGATACAGACTGACCCCCTCCCCTCTATTTATTCATTCTAACGATCTGTGCCTGATTCTCATCATATACCCTTTGTTAGACTGTCATTTTCCTACTAGATTTGACGACGGGTACCCCCGTTTACTTTCTTTCGACTATGGGCTCACGGCGGATGTGCCCGGTCAGCAGAGGATGCTTACTCCTCCATGGCACCTGATCCTGCCTTCGCTTTTGTCGGAGGTCCGTATTGACCTACACTCGATTTTGTATGTATTTTTGGGACTATGATTACGTTTAATAAATACATTGTTACTTCGCCATTTTATATATGCCACGGTCTACAGTCCACACCCACCGCTCAATCTAAAACCGTCACATATTTAAAGTCAGCAGTCCGCAAATTGTATTAGGATGATTTAATGTGCAGCCCGTTCTTTGTTCGAATGCTGTCTGATGTGTTTCATACCAATTGTTAGATCGTCTTCTACAAACCCGTGGGGGTCCGGGTTAGAATAGGTCCCCAGCATCCCCTTGCGTGTCGTAAGAGGCGACTGAATGGGGCGGTCATTCGGATGAGACCGACAAAACCGAGGCCCCGTGTCACAGCAGGTGTGGCACGATAAAGATCCCTCCCTGCTCAAAGGCCCTGAGTGCCGAGCATAGGCCGAAATTTTGCAGCCCTTCACCGGCATTGGTGACGTCTCCCTATGAGTGAAATATTCTCGGTGGGACGTAAAACAATAAATAATCAATCAATCAATTCTACATTTTGATTACAATTTACTCTGTTTGCCTGATCAAGAGATAGGGTTCACGGTGTGTGCCAG
>CAJDSM010034373.1:17657-19099 GCA_903981925.1 Ostrea lurida
TTAATTAATGCTTTTAAAGTAAGTTTGGCGAATTCTTTATTTCAATATATTTACATTTACTGTATAATCCCCTAATAAAAAGCATTAGAATCTATTTTGATGATATGTGCTTATAACTGCAAAGACCGAATCACCAAAGTTGGTTTGGAGTATGAATACAAGAACTACTTACAGGGTTTTAAAATATGTAAATAAATGAACTGTTTTAGGTTGAAAACTGTTGACAATTTGATGTTTTTATTTTCAAGAAAGAATTAATTAAATACTTGTGTTATTAATTTTTTTTATTTACATGTACACTCCTTTTTGTCGTGTACGATATCACATCATGAGTGCGTAAATGTCACTATGGTGTATCTTTTTTCGTGTACATTTCATTGTGACGTAACAATTACTTACCTAATGGCTGTTCCATAAGCCTACTCTCCAAAGGATTGAGCGGAAAATTTAAAACATATACACAAAAGCACAAACAAATGCATTTTCTAAGAATGTAAATATAAGCAATAAATTATGATTTATTGAAAGATGTAGTCTCATAATGCAACGGTGTGTGCAATCAAATTTTCTATATGCGCTAACGCGCGTTATTCAATTTGTATGCACACACCGTTGCAGTTATGAGACTACATCTTTCAATAAATCATAATTCATTGCTTAAGTATCAACACTGTAAATATGTAGGATTTCTTGCGGTCTAAGGAAAGGCAATGCGGACTAAACGCCTTGTCTAACAGGACACTGTCACACGCCTCCACTAATGGTGTGTCTGAATCATGGAAAATGAATAAAGGTCAATGAAAATTTGCAATTTCAGGACGGATTTAAAGAATTTACTTGTGCATGTACATGTATATCAATCATAAAGTTTACACTGTTGGGATTTAATATGCATCTGGGTCTGCTTTTGATCATGCCTGAAATGGAATAAAGTTGTGACTAACACGTGATTTATTCCTCATCCGTAACCGTCCACTGTAAACACCTGGTGGTCAATTTCTCTCTGTTTACCGGTAACAGTCAGGTGGTAATAATGGTCACTGGGAAATCCTTTAGTCGGTGTTTACGTTTGGGATTTCTGCACCGTATGATTAATTAGAGAGTTCATCCCGCCAAACTGTTGTGAAATCAATATATTTCATGGGAATTTATTTACATGGATTTGGTGGGTACCCATAATATTTTCATTACGTGTTTTATGATTAATAATCTTAAAATATACACAAAGATGACCATTTGGGAGGTAACACTTTACTGTGTGCTCTTCTCTTACCAATTTCGCAATACTAATAAATATCATGGGTCCCCATGAAATCAATTTAACCTTACTGTGTTGTGCCATGTCCGACTAGTTATCCTTCATTGCTGCTATGCATGCTTCTCTTCTATGGTTCATGCTATGACATTTGTACGCCATGATAAGCGATTGCTACCATTCTTAA
>CAJDSM010034374.1:6083-46370 GCA_903981925.1 Ostrea lurida
TAGCGTTATCTGAAATGATAAATCACTGGTGTGTACATTCTTATTTCAGCTTTGACGTATCTAATTGGCGATGTATATCAATCAGTGGCGGACCCCAGGATTTGTCGGAAGCGGGGTGGTGGTAGGGGGTGGGGGTTGTCCTTTCGAAAATAGGGGCCTGCGACTATAATCCTCTCTGCTAGAGTCTAGAATTGAAACCTAATTGAGGGCCCAGGGCGAAGCCCCGGAAGCTCTTGTTTATAGCTTTTTAAAGTTTATTTAGTCTATTAATTTTCTAATACATATGACAATTGTCAATATTTGGGTCACAAAGAAGGGGGGGGGTGTGCCCCCTCTCCCCTATCCGCCTATCACTACTTACACTAAGAATACGACAATAATTTTAGAGAGAAAAGTTAATTCAGTAATCATTAGGAACAGTGGTATCTCACTTAAATCACGATGATATGCCTTTCTGCATGTAAGCTATTAAGATCAGCATATTTTGTTTTTAAGTTCAGTCGTAATTAAATAAATTTCGCACCTACAAAATGTAATTATTCAAAGTAAGGACCAAGTAACATAGGTCTTTTTGCCCGAATATAAAGCAGAAGAGTTACAGTGAGACAAAATTCAAACCATGTTCTAAGCAATCCGCCACCCATGGGCGCATAGTCCGCACCCGCCCGAACGGCGCATTGACTTTCGAAGCATGATTGTTTAATTGTCCATAAAATGAACTTACAAAGTACCAATGCAAGCAACATTCTATTTGTTATACTTCATAACTATTCGGATGTATGGGGGAAAAACTTCTCAAGGGTCCATTTTGATACTGAAATTCGCGTCACAAGTTGAAAACTTCAGTACATCGAAAAGCTGAGGCAGGGTGTTTGAAACGGAGCACTCTTCGCAGCAGTTTTAACAGCCGAAGGGTTGCTGTATAATTGGTCCTTCTCGGGGATATATTGTTTTTCACTAACGTGTGTTATGCGTCTACGATAATATCAAAAATCTTAAGTTTACTCCACTTGTTGTCTTGTTATCGTCAAAGTCCGCCACCCACACATGTGGCCCGCAGTCGGCCAACCGTCGTAGTGTGCGTTCTAGCCGTGTGCCAGTGAACAAAATTTGTTTTGGACAAAGTCTTGCCGCATTTGATACAATATTTTTAAACAAATGATAAATATGATCGAGCGCTTTAACCACGTCATTGTAATTGGTCTGTGTCACGATGGTCACTGAATTCTGTATTTTTAAATATTCTGTACAAATAGTCCTTGATCCGGCTGGAAACTAAGAATAGGAATAGTTCTGTTTCTTTCTTATATTAGTACAGTAGTATTTTCTTTGTCCTGTAAAATGAAAGAACAGCGAGGTCATATCAAAGGTACAAAATTAAGATCAGGGCGGACTAAAAATCAACGTTTGGGTGTGGTACTGATTTAGACATTTTGAAGTGCATCCATTTGAAGATGGTTTTTCTTTTCATTCATGTTTCAACAGTAAGTGTCACGTGGTTAAACGCCGTGGACTCCTTCTATGCAAAACTGCTGAATATATGAACGGGTTTTCTATGTATATATTATATTATTTGTTGTGTAGATAACCTTAATTATTTACAACGTAGCCCGGTCATTGTGGCGACCAGATTAAGACAAAGACAAAAAGAAGTGAAAACAATGAGAAATTTACATCTGTGTTAGTATGGAGCTGGCAAAGGGAATATAGAACGAATCAATCGGCACGACAACCACGAAAGCAGTTGCAGAGAGTATTTCTCTCTGAGATATCATCTTATCCAAAATCGTTTTTCTAGTTGTATCTTAATGGCATTGGCGTTCTGAAAAGTTCTTTTATGGTTGTTCTATTATATTCCAACTTCGTCAGTACCTCGTGACGGTCCCACGACAGTGTTAGAGCGACTGACCATGACCCACTGCATCTCAGTTTAATTCTTCGTGTTCGATCTTTATCGTACATGATGGTTTAACATCGTAGTGCAAGTGGTTTCTAGTTTTTATCATTCATGAATGGTTAGGCATGTACTTTAGGGGAGTTTTTTCTCCTCTAATCCCTTAAGGGCACCGTGAAGGTTGAACAGCTGGTCGTTATCATGTAGGATGTGCACACGGACTAGTGTACGTTTGCCTGGTCTACGGTCCAAATAAAAAAAAAAGTAAGCGCATTGGTTATTTATTTTGGAGATATTTTCATACGTACAGGATTCCACGTGTGATTGCTCTAGACATTTGTGTGGGAAGGTCTTAACACTCTTAATGATGAATTTTCAGCAAAAGAATCGGAATTGCACGAAAAATTATTTAGTCTCCATCCTTTCCTCTTTAAAGATACTTGAATGATCGCTGATTTAGATTTGATGAAATATCTTCCATTGGCTTCCTGGTGTTAGTGTAATTGTTGCGGAATCAATTGTTCATTGTACATAATATTGTTCAATTTTCATATGCATCCGTACACTCGGTGACCTTGCTGCTCACCGTCTGCTAAGCCGCTCCTATTAATTAATGGGTAATGCCTCCCTAATTGGATAAAGCCAGGCGGAGAAAGCGAGATCACAGTAGTATTCCTGTAGTGTTTCACAATGGAAACGCAGTAATTACGAGAAATCGACGTTACAACACAGCATGATGCTCGAAAATTCAAATATTCCCTTTTGGAATTGAGCGAAATGAAAATGATGCTAGTGCGACCATTTTTTGAGGAAATTCTTTCTCAATATAAAGACCAATTTGGTTATTTTCAAAACCTGCTTTTCCTTCGACTCGTTGATCAGGCTTTTTGTTACAGTCTGTACTTTTTGTTACCTGGATTTTTGTGTATTTGAATCGTGATAAAATAGTTCAGGTGGTTTTGCGACGACCGTGTGGTTTGCCGAAGATTGTGAGAAATAACCTCCACGGTACAGATAACTAGGGGTGTTACAGGACGGAAGTGGTTTAATCAGTCGGGAAGTGCCCTGGTAAATTTCATTGTTTTATACTTTGTTACAGAAAATTCTAACCAAATCGCTTAACTAGTTTTAGCAAGTCCGCACTTTTTATGATTTCAAAAATGATATCAGATATTTTACAGTGAATATTTGGTAAAGAAATAGATAGATAATAGGAATTCAGATTTTACACGAAAATAAACTAAGAATGTATATTCACTCTCAGATGTCCTAATAGATTTTGACCTAAATAACTTGCTTCCCCCGTCGTGCGGGGTATTAGTAAATCCCGGCATGGTCCCTGAACCATGATTACGGACTTGAAAACATGGCGTAATTGCATTATAAATAGAGATTCTGCAAGATTGATTAGATTTCTGAGTCCAACACCACGCGTTTTAAGATTTTTCCTGGAGAGGTTATAGTGTGGTATAGTATCCGCGTCAGTCTGACAAACACAGAACAGCATGGACAGGGGGGCTTTTTACGAACATCCCTTTTGATCTTATTAGGGAAATATATTATATAGGGAATAGAAATTAGTTGTTAATGTTCTTAATAGTTGGAGTGTGTAATGAGAATTTATGTGTTTTGTATAACATGTTGGCTTTTTCTTTGTGAATTTTTGAACGTGAAATACGTGATCGCAATATTATGCTAGAACATCCCCATGCGCGTCTTGAAGAAAAGATTATTCTTTGCTGTGGTTCTGCCGACCATTCAACTTTGAGCTGGTGAGATACATCATTTCAATCTGGGGTATTTTTCCAAATGATCTAAAAACGTGCACTTGTACAAATCCCACGTCTGAAAAACCCGGAACTTGACATAAGCGTTTTGGGTAACTATAGAGACCAGTTTCAAAATATTCCCATTCCTCCAGCAAGGTCATCGGAACGTGTAGTTGCAGCAGCAAGCTTAATAGTTCATCTCACAGGAATTGGCTACATGATGACCTGCAGTCAAGCCTATAAGACTGGTACTAGCACCGGAGACAGCCATCTTTGCAGATAAAGACTGGACATAGAGACAGTAGACTAGATGACGGCGATGCTGTTGGCTCCTGGTCCTCCTGACCTAATGCAGCTTTGATACCATCCGATCATACTCTTGATAGACATGACTGCGCAACGAAGTCTGGATTGACAGAAACAACACTTAATACTCGTTGTGGTAAGTCTTAACCTGAAGTGGACCGCATTCCAAGCAGTAATGATCAACACAGTGTGTCCTCAGATGTGCACTGTCCTACCGGAGTGGCCCCAGATTCTGCGTTCTCGGTCCCCTTCCTTTCCTGTGTAACTCTTCCCACTCAAGGAGAGTTATCAAACAGTAATGCAATAAATCGTCATGGGTTTCGCAGAATGAACAACTCAAACTCTACAAGCCGGTGAGTGTAAAAAACACTACCATGCGCACCCAGTCAATTTGACATTAGGAGGAGTGCATAGCGAGTGTCCGAATCTTGGTATGACTGCAGTAACAAACTCAAACTTAATGTATTGGTAATACTGAGAATAATGGTGGTTGCCAGTTCCCACATACCAGTGCCGTTTGAAACGGTATCCGTTCTGAAGGATTGGTGAGCGCAATATTACTACCTAGATCGACTGTTAAAAAACCTTGGTGCTGCTCGGAGCTACCTTATCTGGACAGCACAAGTCAGCTCGTGGTAAGGAAGAACTTACTTTCAACATCTAGGAGAAATCTCCAAGGGTAAAAAAGACATCTCACAAGGAAGGCGTGTGCAAAGGTTCATCATCGCAAACCTCATATCCATCTGAAAAAAACTTAAATCAAAAAATGCCCTTGCTACTTGGCATAATGATCGCCAGAATGCACCAATTACAAATGGTCAGAACAATGATCGCACGCGTGTCCTTCCACAGGAACATGCACAGACAACATATTTCGTCCAGTACTTCAACACTACACTGGTGCCTGGTAAGGCACCCGTGTTTGTTAAAGTGCTGACAACCATACATACCAGGCACTAACATACTCCTCTCAGCACCAACATATCATTAAGAGGAAGTTTATTGTTCCTGTTACCAGCCACATAGGAGCCTTGAGATCAATCATTCGACCAAAATGGAAACTGTGGTGAACGAATATCATGCCAACAATACGGTGCAACGAGCCGATACAAACACTAGTGCACTAATCTGTGGAATGAACTCTGCCATTGGAACCGTCGTAGTGCTTGAAGAATCATGGAGCAATTCCGCAAGAACCTAAAAAACACTCTGTTCAAGCGTGAATTTGCCCTATGATATTTAATAAATTTCAGTGACGTGATTCCAGTGCAGATCTTTGTTCCAGTTATATTGAATGCCAATTTGTGTGCATGTTTATCCTGTCTAGTACCATTTAACCACTTTCCGTTTACTACTATTCGTAATGTAAAAGGTGGTTTTCCATTAGTTTTTTCATTTCATCTAGAGCTGCATTTTTTTTAGACAAACATTGTACACGGCGCATAGAAACTTATATGTAATTTTGCGTGATTATGATGAATAATATAGTAAGTAAATACTAGTATTACATGTACTGGTGCATGTAATGTGATAACTAACTGCCTACAGTTAAAGCTTTGGGAGTAAAAGCGATTCTAATATTGCAATGCAAATAAGTATTTTTGGTTGAGCCTTTTTTCTTTGGCCTTTTTCGAATTAAAGAATAAATATATCACTTTTTTTCTTCTCTTTTTTTAACGATTTACAAATTTTTTTATAATATGTATTAATTACAGGTCGTTGGACAACATTAAAGATAAGAACATAGCGCTAAAGTTAAATTATTGTGCAGCCTGCCAACTTAGGGCAATGGTACCCAACATCCTCATCTGTTAACCCTTAGTAATGAACGATGTCGCATATTTTTCTCACAATCTTAAACTTTAACAAAGCGCAGGGTTGTTCCATAAATTCCTGCCATAAGGATATTTACAGGAAGGCGAGGAATAATTTCATCAGGAGCATTGGAAACTTTCGGAAGTCCTTTCAGAGGCAATTGCTGAATATTTATACAATCAGCAAAATTTTTGGCATTTCATGTTATATTGACAAGCCGTATGATACATACCATTGGTAGGAGTACACAAAAGCGTGGTAAAGGATAAATTATCCGCTGAAAATGAACGAACAAACGGCGCACGTGCATACAGCCAAGTATCCAAAGATCACTTGTTTTGTAAAAATCAGAAAGGGCTAATTGCTTTAACATGACCCACGTTCGATGGATAAGCTTGGTCAGATCAAGAAAAGAAATGCCGTATGTTAATAAATAATCGACCGTTTATTTTCATATAAGACTCTTTCAGCGTTGAACCCCTTAGCTAACCGTAAAACAAAAGAAATATCGGATAGATGTTATTTGTCAAGATGTGGAGAGTTAGTGAGGCATCCTCAGCGATGCAGCGGGAGTATAGGAATGGGTTTATTAGAGCAGGAGATATATCGCCGCGGCATAACAACGATTACTCAAGTACAAAAGTCGTAAACAAAACTACACTAGGTCGTCCAGTTGGGAATTACTCTCATCTTTCAAAAATAAAACAATGAATTTGAATAAAATTCGTTACATTATGAGCGGAAAATGTCATCGCTCTTCAGTGTAAGAACATAGAAGTGGTGTTGTGGATTTCTATTTCATTAAGAATTTCGACAATTATCAATGTTACCAAAATGTAGAGGGAAACACCGAGGTACATTTCGTTCTAACTGTACTTCAGAGGGTCCTCTGGAGTTGAAACAAAGGAGCAGGCCCACAATGGTGAATTTCGCCTGTGAAACGGTTGAATGAAAGTGAAGTTTCAACAATTATTTTCTGCTCAAATGATGATCTATATAAATGTAGTTTTTATCAGGATGGTAAAAATATTGAGAGTATCTAAGATCTAATGCCTCACAAACATGAATACAAGAAATTTGCTTTGATCACCACATTTATGTGATAAAATGTCCAAATTCCATACAGAACTCAGAACTGGACCAGGAATACGTTATCAAAAATATTAAACTTCCTGAATATCATATTTAATCTGACCAAAAAAAAAATGAAATGGTCCAAGCCTGTGCTCTATATGAAAGAAATATTTCGTCACAAAGGTGTGGTGATCATAAGCAACTTCTTATATTTCATGAATGTTTGGGGCAGTAAATCTCAGATACACCAATGTAGCTCCAAACTTTTTACACTCCTGATAAACTAATTCATATATAGTTGTGCAGAAAATAATTGTTGAAACTTCACTTTAAATTTTGACCATTTCACAGGGCCGGTTTTCATCCTTCGTGGGCTGCTCCTTTCAACCTTGTCAGTAAAAAACAAGGCGTGACCGCGAGCCTTATGTGCTCTGTTGACTTACCGGTGCAAAAGGGCACCTATCTACCTCTCCGCACTTTCTGCACCTCTTGAGGCGGATGATAAAAAAGAACAATGTTCTGGTTGGCATATCGTAAATGTATTATGTCTGAAGACGTTATCGCGTAATTACTGTTGGCAAATTTGAATCGAACTCGCCTCATCTTTTTACCAATGTACTTGTATTGGTTTTGACTCCTTGTCGGAGAAAATGCCAACCCTGGGTATCCGACGAAATCCTTCAAGATTTAATTGTTTACATCAATATAAAGAAGTCTTGTGTCCTAGAAATATTTCTCCACTTTAATGTATCATATGAGTATCATTTAGCTAGATAAAGTGGGGGAAATATTTCTAGGACACAGACTCTTTTCTTTGATTATAACAATTAAACTTGAAGGAATTTCGTCGGATACCCAGGGTTGACATTGTTTTCTCCGACAAGGGTCAAAACCAATACAAGTACATTGGTAACAAAGATGAGGCGAGTTCGATTCAAAATTTGCCAACAGTAATTACGCGATAACGTCTTCAGACATAATACATTTACGATCTGCCAACCAGAACCATTGTTCTTTTTTAAGAGGTGCAAAAGTGCGGAGGAGGTAGATAGGTGCCCTTTTTGCACCGGTAAGTTTCAACAGGCTACATAAGGCCTCGCGGGTCACGCCTTGTTTTTATGCAAGGTATGAAAGGAGCAGGCCCACGAAGGATGAAAACCGGCCCTGTGAAATGGTCAAATTTAAAGTGGAAGTTTCAACAATTATTTTCTGCTCAACATATTTATAATATGTTACGTCTTATCAGGAGTGGTAAATATTTTGGAGCTTTACATTGGTGTATCTGAGATTTACTGCCCCAAACATCATGAAATATAAGAAGTTGCTTATGATCACCACACCTTTGTGACGAAATATTCTTTCATATAGAGCACAGGCTTGGACCAATTTCATTTTTTTTGGGGTCAGATTAAATATGATATCAGGAAGTTTAGATTTTTGTTAACGTATTCCTAGTCCAGTTCTGAGTTCTGTATGGAATTTGGACATTTTATCACATGTATAAATGTGGTGATTTAAAGCAAATTCTTGTATTTCATGTTTGTGATAGGCATTAGATCTTAGATACTCTAATATTTTTACCATCCTGATAAACTAACATTTATAGAATATCATTTGAGCAGAAAATAATTTGTTGAAACTTCACTTTCATTTCAACCGTTTCACAGGGCCGAAATTCACCATTAGTGGGCCTGCTCCTTTGTTTCAACTCCAGAGGACCCTCTGAAGTATCAGAACGAAAATGTACCCGGATGTTTCCTTTACATAATGGTAACATTGAAAACTGTCGAAATTTTTTAATGAAATAGAAATCCACAACACACATCTTTCTATGTTCTTACACTGAAGAGCGATGACATTTTCCGCTCATAATGTAACGAATTTTATTCAAATTCATTGTTTTATTTTTGAAAGATGAGAGTAAATTCCCAATGGACGACCTTGTGTAGTTTTTGTAACGACTTTTGTACTTGAGTAATCGTTGGTAATGCCGCGGCGATATATCTCCTGTCTAATAAACCCATTCCTAACTCCCGCTCATCGCTGAAGGATGCCTGCACTAACTCTCACCATTGACATAACATTATCGTTTTCTTTTGTTTTACGGTTTAGCTAAAGGGGTTCAACGCTGAAAGTCTTATGAAAATAACGGTCGATATTTTATTAAACATACGGATTGCTTTCTTGATCTGCAGCCAAAGCTTATCCATCGAGTGGTCATGTTAAAGCAATTAGCCTTTGATGTTTACAAAACAAGTGATCTTTTGATACTTGGCTGTATGCACGTGCGCGTCTTGTTCGTTCATTTTCAGGATAATTTTCCATTTACACGCTCTTTGTTGTACCTTCTTACCAATGGTTGGTATCATACGACTTGTCAAATATAGAAATGCCAAAAATTTGCTGATTGTAAAATATTTCAAGCACGCTCTGAAAGACTTCCGAATGTTTCATGCTCCTATTCATCAGCTTCCTGTAAATATCTATGGCAGGAATTATGGAACACACCTGCGCTTTGTTAATAGTTTAAATTGTGAGAAAATATGCGACATCGTTATTACTTAAGGGGCTGGGTATCATTGCCTTAAGTGCGAAGGCTGCAAATAATTAACTTTAGCGCTAGTTTATCTTCAACATGTGTCAACGACCTGTAATAATACATATATAAAAAAAATTTGTAAATCGTAAAAAAGAGAGAAAAAAAGGTGATATATTTATTCTTTAATTCGAAAAAGGCCAAAGAAAAAGGCTCAACCAAAGAAATACTTTATTGCATGCAATATTTAGAATCGCTTTACTCCCAGCTTTACTGTGGCAGTTAGTATATACATGNTTCTAGCATAATATTGCGATCACGTATTCACGTCAAAATTCACAAAGAAAAGCCAACATTGTTATACAAAACAATAAATTCTGATTACACATCCAATATTAAGAAACATTCAACAAATCTAATTTCTTTCCCTATATTTATATTTCCTACTAAGATCAAAGTGTGTTCGTAAGCCCCTGGCGGGATACTTCCACACTATAAACCTTCCAGGAAAATCTAAAAGCGTTGGTGTTGGACTTCAGAAATCTATCATATTCTGCAGAATCTATTTATGCCAATTACGCCATGTTTCAGTCCCGTAATATGTTCAGGGACCTGCCGTGGATTTACTTAATACCCCGCACGACGGGGGAAGCAAGTTATTTAGAGTCAAATCTATTAGGGACATCTGAGGTGAATGTACTTCTTTAGTTTATTTTCGTGTAAATCTGAATTTCCTAATTATCTATCTATTTCTTACCATATTCACTGTAATTATCTGATTATCATTTTGAAATCATAAAAGTGCGGACTTGCTAAAATAGTAAGCGATTTGGTAGAATTTTTGTAACAAGTATAAAACAATTAAATTTTACCATTGGCACTTCCCACTGATTAAACCACTTCCGGTCACTGTAACACCCCGTAGTTATTGTCACTGTGGAGGTATTCGTCACATCTTCCGGCAAACCACACGTCGTCGAAACACCTGAACTATTTTTCACATTCAAATACACAAAATCCAGGTACAAAAGTACAGATGCAACAAAAGCCTGGATCAACGACGTCAGAAGGAAAAGCCGTTTTTGAAAATAACCAAATGGTCTTATTTGAGAAAGAATTTCCTCAAAAATGGTCGCACTAGCATCATTTTTCATTTTCGCTCATCCAAAGGAATAGTTTGAATTTTCGAAGCATCATGCTGTGTTGTAAGTCGAGTTTCTCGTAATATACTGCGTTTCCATTGATGAATCACTCGGTATTACTACTGTGATCTCCGCTTCTCCGGCCTGCTTATTCCAATTAGGGAGGCATTACCCAATAATTAATAGGAGCGCTTAGCAGACGTGTGGCTGCAGGTCACGAGCTGTACGATGCCAATGAAAATTGACAATTTGTACAATGAAATTGATTCGCAACATTACACTAACACCAGACAGCCAATGGAGTATTTCATCAAATCTAAAATCAGCGATCATTCAAGTTTATTAAAGAGGAAAGGATGGAGATCTAAATAATTTTCGTGCAAATTCCGATCTTTTGCTGAAAGTATCATTAAGGTGTTTAAGAATTCCCACACAAATGTCTGGAAGCAATCACACTGGAATCCTTACGTATGAAAATATCTCCAAAATAAATACCAATCGATGGTACTTCTGGCCGTAGACCCCAGGCAAACGTACACTAGTCGTGTGCACATCTACATATAACGAGCCCAGCTGTCAAACTTCTACTGGTGCCTAATGATAGAGGAGAAAAACTCCCCTAAATACATGCTAACCTTTCATGAATGAATAAAAAGTAGAAACACTTGCATACGCATGTTAACATCATGTACGTAAGATCGAACACGAAGAATAAACTGAATGCAGTGGTCAGGTGGTCGCCATAACACTGTCGTTGACGTCACGAGGTCTGACGAGAGTTGAATATTAGAACAACCTTAAAATTACTTTCAGAACGCAATGCCATTGATACAACTAAGAAAACGATTGTTTGATAGATGATATCTTCAGAGGAAATATTCTGCAACTGCTTCAGTGGTTGTCGGCGATTTATTACTGTTCTTATTCCCGTTTGCCAGTGCAACTAGACACAGATGTAATTTCATTGTTTTCATTCTTTTGTTTTGTTAATCTGGTGTGCCACCATTACGAGTCGTTGTAATAATTAGGTTATCTATCACAACAAATAATATAATATATCATAGAAATAACCCGTTCATTATTCAGCATTTTTGCATGAAGGAGTCCACGGGTTAAAACCACGTGACATTACTTTGAACATGAATGAAGAAAACCTCTTCAAATGGATGCACTCAAATGTCTAAATTCAGTACCACCACCCAAACGTTGGATTTTAGTCCGCCCTTGTCTTAATTTTGTATCTTTAGATTGACCTCGCTGTTCTTTCATTTTACGACAAAGAATGATATAACGGTACTAATATAAGAAAGAAACAGAATAATTCCTATTCTAGTTTCGCTTCGGATCACAGGGACTATTTGTTTACAGATATTTAAAATACAGAAATTCAGTGACCATGGTGACACAGACACAATTACAATGAGTGGTTAAAGGCTCGATATATTTATCATTTGTTTTAAAATTATTGTATCAAATGCGGCAATGACTTTGTCCAAAACAAATTTTGTTCATGGCACACCGGCTAGAACGGACATAGGTTGGCGACATGCGACCACATGGGGTGGCGGATTTGAAGCGATAAAAAGACAACAAGTGGAGTAAACTTAAGATTTTTTGATTTATCTAGACGCGTTAGTTCAAAACATATCCACGGAAGGGACAGTTACTGAGCAACATTCCGGTGTTAGAAACTGGCCTGCAAGAGTGCTCCGTTTTTTCAAACACTCCTCCTCACTTTTTCGAGGTACTTGACGTTTTCACTTGGACGCGAAAGTTTTCAGTATCAAAATGGACCCTTAGAGTGTTTTCTCTCGCCATACATCGAAGTAGTTATGAAGTAGAACAATGAATGGTTGCTGCATTGGGTACTTTGTAAGGTTTTCATTTTTGGACTAAATTAAGCCAATATGTTATGCTTCGAGTCAATGCCGCGTTCGGCGGTGGGGCGGGACCTATGCGGGCGCCATGGGGTGGCGGTTGCTTAAGAAAATGGGTTTAATTTTTGTTACCTACGTTTCTTTCTGCTTTAATATTTGGGAAAATGAGGACCTAATGTTACTTGGTTACTTGAATTATTACGATTATTGGTTGATGGTGCGATAGTTAAAGTTACGAGTCTGAATTAAAAAAAAGCGTGATTTTAAATATTTGACTATGAGAAGAGTATATGGATTTGTGATACACGTTACCTAATGAATACTGATTAACTTTTCTCTCTATAATTTTGTCATTTCCTTTGTGTTAGTAGGATCCAGGGGCGGATAGGTGGCGGGGCGGGAGGTGGTGGTCGGGGAGTTCGGGACCGGGGGACGAGAGGGAGGCACCCCCCTGTTTTTGTTGACTCTGCCATAATTTGAAATTGTCATATAAGTGATAGAAAGATTATAGGCTAAAAATTTAGTAATAGAAAAGGGCCTAATAAACGCCAAGAGCTCTTTCCGGGGGCTTCGCCCCTGGGCCTCAATTAGGGGTTTCATCCTAGACATCTAGCCAGAGAAGTATAGCAGCGAGCCCCCTTTTTCAAAGTGACAACCCCCCCCCCACCCCCCCACCCTTGCAAATCCTGGGTTCCGGCCACTTATAGTATATACATCGCATTAGATACGTCAAAAGCTGAAATAAGAATGTAACACAGTGATTTTATCATGATAACGCTAGGATCGAGCGCGAAATGGCGTTTGTTACTCTACCCCAAAGTACACCATACAATTCTAGTCTACAAGACGCTTTAAGAGAGAGGTTGGGGGGGGGGGTCACTCAGAGTTTTGACTAGAAGGAATTGGAGACGTTATATCTGTAACTTTTTGACAAAAAGTATAAAGTAATCGATTTGAATTACATATGGACGATAACGCACATGTGATGTAAAGGATAACAATCTGTGACCTCTACTATGCTATGCTATTATGACATTGTCCAGAGCATACTACAAAACATGCAGATTACACTTCTTTTTCGCTTCTGTATGACTAGAAAAGGTCCAATTGGTGGCTTCATGCTACAAAATGTGGCGCAAATCCAAGATCATAAAAGCGCGTAGACTGTTTCTTTAAAGGGGGGGGGGCAAAAAAATCATTGGAATGGGGAGGGGGCAAATTTATAATAATCACTGAATGTTGGAGGGGGCAAACTTTATTAATAAGGCAAAAAACAAAAAAAAAACCAACCAAAAATTAATAGAACACATGTGTGTGGAAGGTGAAAGGGGGGGGGAGTGAGCAACCTTGCTAAAAATCAACGAATGTGAATGGGGGGGGGACTTCTACCTAGCCCCCCACCCCACCCCTGCTCCTACGCCCATGAAGATATAGGCTTTTCCTCTAGGATTGTCGAAGTCTAGGATGGAGGGTCAAAGATTGATATCATGTGTATTACGGTATTGTCATTGCTCTCTCTCCTCTCTCTCTCTCCTCTCTCTCTCTCTCTCTCTCTCTGCTCTCTCTCTCTTCTCTCTCTCTCTCTCTCTGCTCTCTCTCTCTCTCTCTCTCTCTCTCTCTCTCTCTCCTCTTCTCTCTCTTCATTAAAGTAGCAGTGTCACTAATGTGTTGACTACTATTATACATTTACTTCGAATTTTGATTTGATTGATTATTAAAAATTGTTTTACGTCCCACCAAGAATATTTCACCAGGGTATGGAGACGTCACCAATGCCGGCGAAGGGCTGCCAATTTGGCCTATGCTCGGCACTCAGGCCTTTGAGCAGGGAGGATCTTTATCGTACCACACCTGCTGTGACCGGGCCTCTGGTTTTGCGTCATCCGAATGACCGCCCATTCAGTCGCCCTTTACGACACGCAAGGGGATGCTGAGACCTATTCTAACCCGGATCCCCACGGGTACAAACGTTAGGCTCCGATCCTAGCATTACCTTGTTATAAATCGCTGTTAATACATTCTTATTGGCAGCACTGAATTTTAATTTTGACGTATTAAATGAGTATAAATGGCGATGTATACACTACACTACAGTGGTGGATCCAGGATTTGTTGAAAGAGGGGACCGGTCCTTTGAAAAAGAAGACCTGCTATACATGTACCTGTCTTAGATGAAACTAAGTGAGGGCCAGGGGCAAGTCCCCGGAAGCTCTTGGGTTTTCTATTGCTTTTAAAGTTTTTAGGGTTTGTTTAGCTATATTCTATATACATAATGATAATTTTCAAATGGTCACAAAAGGGTACATTGTATAATTAAATTACGGTGATACTCTTTCTGCATAGTAAATATATTTAAATTACAGCATATTTTGTTTTATGATTGTACAATATCGCACTATCACAAAATCGTAATATTTCAAGTGACAAGAGTCTTTTTGTCCCGATATAAAAGCAGGAGAAAAAGCAGTAGACAAAATTAAACCCTATTTTTAAGCAATCCGCCACCCCATGGGGGCATTAGTCGCCACCCCGAACGGCGCATGATTTTGAAGCATAATTGTTTAATTAGTTCATAAATGAACTTACAAAGTACCAATGCAGCAAAATCTATTTGCTATAACTACATAACTATTCGATGTACGGGGAGAAGAAACTCTCTAAGGGTCATTTTGATACTGAAAATCGCGTCGCAAGTTGAAAAATTCAGTACCTCGAAAAGTGAGAGGAGTGATTTGAGAAAACGGAGCACCTTGAAGGCCAGTTTTAGCAGCCGAGGGTTGCTTAGTAATTGGTCCCTTCCGTGGATATATTGTTTTGAACTAACGCGTCTAGTATATCAAAAATCTTAAGTTACTCCGTTGTTTGTCTTTTATCGCTTCATAATCCGGCCACCCATCGTGGCGCATGTCCGCCACCCCGTATGTGCCGTTCTAGCCGGTGATGGCAGTTTCTCTCTTTCTTTCTGTTACTATGACAACTAAGTCATTTCATATCATACCTTAATACAGCCTTTTACTTTTTGATATGAATGTATCTGACCATCGTATGAAAGGTTCACATGTTGCACAATACTACTATTTTTGATAAAATATTGTTTAAATAAGATGTTTAATACGTGCACATTAGTTCTCAAGACTCAAGTGGATGTTACCAGTGTTAAATCTCAGGATTTCTCGTGTCCTATGGTCGGTACATAATGATCTTATTGGCAAATACCACCCATCATTAGATCCAACATTATCTGACGTATTTCACACTTTTTCACACGCTGAATAGGACTACGCATTGTTCCGTTTACCTGCCTGGATTGCTCAAAAAAAATCTCAAACTTAAGTATGAGGTTTTTTTTCTATTTGAGCTGTCAAAATTTGAGTAAAATCTCAGACTGAAGTCTAAGTTTTGACTTAAGATTGTTTCGAGAAATCCAGGCCTGATCAAGAATCTGGGCTGTTTACCTGATCACGATATAGGGCTCACGGTGGGTGTGACCGATCAACAGGGAATGCTTTCTCCTCCTAGGTACCTGGTTCCACCTCTGGGTGTGTCAGGGATCCGGGGTTGCCTTCCTCCTTCTTTATGTGATTTATGAGACCGGTCGCTGTTCGTTATCTTCACTTTTTCACAAATAAATTGATTTTGTTACTGAATCACTAAACCAGGTAAAACACTGTACAGGTGTTTATTTGGAGTACGTGTGTAACCTTTTTTTTTTTAAAAGGAAGCTTGAGCACTCAGCATGGTCGTTTTAGTCACATGACGAGAAAATTCAGAATTTTCAATAACAACGTTTTATTCTAAAACTATAATAATACATAGTATACAAGTTAATAAGTAGATTAAAGCTTTGCATTTTTCAAAAACGTAATTAATAAGAGACTGCTGTATAAAAACCATTAACATGTCTTTTCTTTAAAGAAATTAACATTGAACCTTTAACTTATGATTTTAAAAAAAATGTCTCTGCTTTAGACTAGGAACGTTCCTACTTCCGGTGCATATTAATCGTGTAGCTGTTTTGTGATAAACATTGTCGATTATAGAACATGTATGCGATTTGCATTATCTACATGCATATATGTTGCTGATTTCGTGACATTTCACAACAAGGTATCTCTTTTCGACAAATCACTTTGTTAGCCAGTTAGTAATGTGTATGCACAGCTGGTAACATGTTCTGATATTTTTGGCTTTTTGGAGGCGGCATTTTCCCGAAGGAATCCTTTAAGTGCATTCTTTTTGCAGCGTTCATTTCAAAAAGTGCATCAAGGCGCTCCTCTTTGTTATAGATATGCGACAAAGACGACAGCAGTTGGTCAATACGATCGGGGAACATATCGATCTTGCCTTCAATCGTATTCTTTCCTCGTACATCATCTGGGGAAAGGACGCCCTTATCCGCCGTGCCCAGCCCAGTCCACAACTTGAAGCGATTCATCATGAAATCCACAATTTCATACTCATTGTTCTGCTTGGCAATGTCTGACCTTACAGCTCCGAACGTTTCGTTTAGGATAGACAACAGCATGTTGACAACAATGAAAGTTATCGTGACGACGTAAGCGAAAATAAATATTTGCGTCATAACTGGTTCCACCATTTTCATTTCGTATATGTCGAACTTGCCCATCATCATGGTGAGACCGGATTCACAAGCCGTGATAAAAGTCTTGAATGACGTTAGACTTCCGGCATAGACCAAGTAGAAAAGTTGGATGAATGCCAAGAAGACGATGCTGAATATTATGCTGAAGTGCATTAAGTCTCTACAGGAATTCTTTAACGTCGAGGCCAGTAATGACATCCGCTTGTTGAATCGCAGAAGTTTGAGAAACTTTAGTGACGCAAAAAAGACTAACCACCCAATGATATAGCTGAATATCTCACTCCAGGCTCCCACGTACTGAAATTTCATATACTCGTTGCCATGGGAAACTCTAAATCGTTCTGTGAGTCGGTTGGTCTCAAACATCCGATAGAAGTAAATAACAATGGCTGTCACAGACATCGAGCAGATTCCAAGTTCTACTAAATTCCAGAACTGTTTGAAATAAGAGAAATTTTCTTTTGTGATGCCCCTTAGCAGTTGGAAAATAAAGAAAAGTGTGAAACCAAAGTAGACAATCTCACAAGCGATCTGGAAGAGCATGACATCAGTCATATAAGGTAGCAGCATCACTGGTTCGAATCGATAGGACGGAAATATACCCTGGCTAGGACGGACTTCTAAAAGCAATGTAGCAATTCCAAATAAATTGATTCCGGCATTGTAAACGGTGAATTCCACGAATACGGCTCGAGTATACTTATCAACCCATCCTTCATTTTCAAGACTCTGGAATTTGTCTCTGAGTACTGATGCGTTTCCACGTAAACGTACCACGTACCCCCCACCACTGTACAAAGACCGGTCACCCATGTAAGGGTGTCCATCCAACACGCTGGCCGTGGTGTAGCGGTAAGCCTCTTTTCGATTAGTATATGTCGTATTTTGATAAGCAGGATTCCACCCAATTCCGTATTCATTCTCGTCCTGTTCCTGCATATCGTACTCGTCATTACATTCGTGTATGACTGACTGCATCACATCAGCAACATTACACGAGTCTGAAAGACAACACACGGATTATATTCAGGTGAGTTAATTTAAAGAAATTATTGTTTCCGGTATAATCTTCGTAGTTCTTTAGATATTTGTAATGATACTTGCATTCTGAATTGTAAACAAGAAATGGAAAATTCTCTAAACAAATGCTCACCTCGTTTTACACGAAGTTGTCGCATTGTGGCATATCCCATGATCCTCGACTGTTTGTCATTGATGTAACCGCGTAAAAAGATCGGCTGCCCGTCATTGTACCAGACGCCGGCTCGGATACCATCTACCAATCCGCTCTTTGCCCAAACCCAGAAATCATCTTTGTTTTTTATCTGGTTGCGACAATAAAACATGTTGTAAATATTAAAAATTATGACATTTCCTTAATGGAAAATTTATGTAAGTATGAACTTATAACGTTCGCATAGTACCGGCTGCATCATTTCTATCACATAACGTAGTTTTTACCTTCAGGAAATGATGCTTGGTGTCGTTGGTGGTTATGAAGACCTTTTCTAAACTTGACTTGTAGTAGTAGGACATGTAACTACGGTTCCTGTAACTGATGACCATTAGGATCCACAAGAAGAACGAGTAGAACACGATCTCACGGACGATGCCCCACATCTTGATTTCCTTCAGTCGAACTTCCCGCGCTTTTTCTAGCAGCCCCGGATCTGGGGGTTTGTATGCAGCTTTCCTTGGTTTTACGATGCTGTCTGAAAAACACAAAGTTGTTGTCGAATTAGTTAAGATAAGTTACAGGCTTCGCTTTTTCATATTTTTTGACGTTGTAGGTTGTCTGTGGATGAGAACACAACTGCTTGGGGTTCAACCCCTTTCTGCTTTCGATAATTTAATACATACTAGCATTATGGAATTTTTTTTACCTAAATTCAAGTAATAGTATTTAATAATTTTTTCCTTTCAAAATATTTAGAATTCTTTTTCAATGATATTTTCTTGATACAATATGACGTTGCTCACATCAACATTTGTAATGCTGTCCATGCAAAACTGTTGATTGATCTATATATTTTTTTAAACAATTTGTTTAATTGTTGCCAAAGCTTTTTCTTTACAAATCTAGAAACATCTTCATATTCAACAAATTATTACTGATAAATAAGATACAGTATTTATATTAAATATAAATACTGTATCTTATCTATCAGTAATAATTTGTTGTGGTATGCCAACTCGACGGCACGTCGATTGCAATCTTATTACATCACAATAGATGCCAAAAGATTGTTAAAATTTAAAATGGACGAAAGATTGCGAGTTTTCAACTAGTGGTTAAAATTTTGGAGAATATGGTTTCTTCATAATTATTTACAGAAGAAAGCACTAAATCGTTCAGGTGGTGCTGACACCGGAATTACAAGATTCATTAATTAATAATGGTTGAAGATTTTTAAGCCTTTTGTTTTCCCAACGTCAGAAGTTGAGCCAGACAACAGGGCGTTCTAAGTTTTAAGAACTTGTGCCCGATCCTTTTGTCTATACCATCTTGACAATAAAATATGTTCAATTCAACAGGGCAGGGCAAAACTAACTGCCACTAAGGTAAACTTGGTCAGTTAATATGTTTTCCAAACTGTTGACTTTTTCATCAGTTAACGCATTACCACTGTCTATGTCATGAAGATATTCCTCGTCTGCTGCCAGAGGTGGTTTCTCTTCATCCTCATCATTATTTTCATCATCATCACCTCCGGGATTTTTTATAACCAGAGAGAAGAAGATTGCCGTCAGGATTACCTACATGGACAATATTGAAGAATATAACATTGAAATGTTCAACGGATGTTGATTTGAGGAAAGATTACCTACAGTGTCAACATTCAAGAATACAACATTGAAATGTTTTTAAAACTGATATTGATTTGATGAAAGATTGCTCTAAGTAAATAGGTTACAAAAGGAAAAACAAAATCTGCAATGGGACATAAAACAACAAACAATTATCTTCAAATATTTAGTTTTATTAACTACAATGTCTTTCCTTAACTCTGAACATTTATTGTTTATATAGCACGCTGCAGGTTTGATTAGAATTATAAGACATTTGTACACCACAGTGGTCTATCTTTTCTTACCTTTATTGGCTGTGTGATGAAAATCGACGTGAAGAATGAGATCAGCATGGACGTGATCCACATCTTACATTTAATATCCTGGAACATGACGCCATAAAACGTCACAAAAGCAGCAGAGACGAAGGTAGCAAGCCACAACAGTATCCAGCCAATAATGACAAAGCCCCAAGGAAGGTCACAGGATTTCTTCTTTTTCTTTTTGTCTGCATTGTCTGCCAAATCCACCACCGACATTGATGTTCCGCTTCTAGTGATTGCTGTCTCTGGTCTATTTCCTTCCAGGAGTTTGGACGGAGTAACACAGGAAGGTTCACCAGACCCTTTCAATGTAGGATGGACATCGAATACAGATGCCACTGGTTTTGCTTTCTCCTTCAGTGCCTCTGCCACACGTGATGGTCGCTTGTTTCGAGGTCGAGATTTTCGGAAGATGAGGATGACCAAGAAGTTGACAGGGAACACGATGATGTTGCTTACTACACCAATGTATATCTTAAACAAAGTAAAGGTTCAATTGTGAAAAGAGATACATCACAACATCTGTGCGTTAACTTTTACTAAAGTTGGATAATAAAATTCTACGCTCAGTACCTGTTCAGGAGTTAAAGCGAAGGGACCAAACGTAAAGGCATTTTGTTGTGAATCTCCTTGCTCATAAAACATGGCGTTTGTCAACATAGACATGAACAGGAGACACAGACAGCAAGACACACGCTGGACTCGCGTGAATCTGCTCTGGGGAGGTCTGGCCAATACCGAAAACCAGAGGTGACCATCACTTAGGCTTTTAGTTGATTTTTCTGTGAATAGGTGACTGAATTCCGTCATCTGTTCCTTACCAGCTACTGGTATCAGACGATCAATCTACAGCAAAAGAAAAATATTTGGAAAGCATTGTAAACCAAGTATATATATACTTTCCATGATTGTGAAGATGGTAAATTCAATTTAAAAATTTTGAAATAATTTACCATTCCATCATCTTCTTCTACTGCAAACCATCTGTTGCAGATGAATATATATTTCTGATCTGTCTGTACATCACGCACAACAACATTTCGCATGTACCAGGAGGCGAGTTTCCCTTTCCCTGCATTATCGTGCCAGATGTGGAGGTAGTTCAAAGCTCCTAGTGGTCTAAATTATCAAAAATGTTATTAATTCGTGTTTTAATATCATGTATTTTAATGAAAATATGAAAAAAGTATCAACTAATACTTGAATAAATCTAAATCCATGATTTTTTTTTAATTCTTTCTATAACTCTTAATAAAAGGGTTAAAATTCATTTTATCACTATCTCCCAAAAGGATGGAAACAAACGAAATAGATAAATCACTATTGTAAGCCAAAAGTTGAATACTAGTACTTTGCAGCTGTTTTATCGTATTTTCATCATCTGTTTTTCCAGTTCTTACCTTGGTACAGACATAAGGAAGCCCTCCACCCCTCCACGCTGAAAGATCTTTCTCTTGTTGTCACTGAACGTTCTAACGTCTGTCTCATCGTCTTCACCGGAGAGAATGAAGCTCACCTACAGGTAGACAAAGTCGTCTTAGAGACCTTTTATTGTTCATGTAAACTTCATAATATTCATACATTCTACAAGAAATTCATCTTACACTAGACTCCGTTCCAGCGTTGCGTCTCATTCCTGTGACTACAACTATTTCATAGTAATACTTGTCCTTTTTGTTGTTATCCGCTAAAGGAGTCAGACCCAGCTAAAGGAAACAGAAAAAGACAATTGATTAAGAAAATTAATCCTACAATATTTCAATTAGTACATGTAGCAACCATTACATCATTTCAAATACTATCAATTCTCAATAAGAATTTCATTTCAAAAGATTCAAAAGGATCTTGGTATTGTATACCATTTCTACATCCTTCTTATCCTGATGCCTGGCCCAAATAACAGCGGCGATGTACACAACGGCGATCACGATCTCTGTGATATAAAGTGTGGGGTTCTTAAAGAAGTCCATATTGGAAAAGACGAAGTTCCAGTCAATAGTGTTCGGCACAACGACCCATCCACCAGCAAACGTGGTCATGTGAGTACAAACACATTGAACGTGTCTGGTGCTTGTCAAGGAACCAACCTAAGATAAAAAATATTATGTTCACATACCTGAGATATATTTATGTACTTCATATAAAGTGAATATACAATACAACTGTGGGTTTCTTGCATCAGAGAAAAATAATTTTCGCACTAGTCGATCCTCTGGAAGTACTAAACCTATCTTTTAGAAACGAATATTTAGGAATTTTAGCAACTTTTTGAAATTAAATAAGTAAAGAATTGTTCATACTTCACATCCTCTTGTGTCCCAGTCGTTAAGTGTTTCATTGAAGAACCGACAGGTGGAGCTGACAGTCTGAATAGTGTAGTTTGTAGAGAATCTCCCACTTCCTCCCGGGAACGTAGGAGGAACGTGAGATTTAGAAGTGTAATAGTCATGTTCCACACTGGACATCTGTCTGACGCCAATTGTCACTTCACCCTGGTAACCATTGACAACGTCACTCCCAACGAAACACGTATAAGGGTCTGGCGTATCGTCTGATCCAAATGAGCCTAATATAAAGGCAAAGATAACGAATGTTCAGTGATCAATCTCATAAGCCCTATATAGAATACGAAACAAGGCTTGGGCAAACACGGATCCCTGGGTACACCAGAGGTGGGATGAGGTGCTTAGGAGGAGTAAGCATCCCCTGTCGACCGGCCACACCCGCCGTGAGCCCATTGTCTTGATCAGGTAAACAGAGCAATCCGTAGTCAAATCGGCAGAGAAACATGTCGACGAAATGCAACAATATTACATTTCAAATATATTTCCTAGTTACATAAGTCAATAGAATGGTAGAAGACTAGAAGTCAGTCATTGAAGATACATTGTAATCAATACAACATTTCTACAACCAAGCTAATCAAGGCATGTTAAATGAAAAGTGAAGATAATGAATAGTTATCAATCTCACAACCCCCACAAGAAATACAATATTAGGAGTTGGGTGAGCACGGACCCCTGAGGTCGGATGCCTAGGAAAAGGGAACATCCCCTGTCGACCTGTCACATGGACTCTATATTTCGATCAAGTAAAGGGAGTAATCCTCAGTCGAAATCAGCGTGTAAAAAACAGCCTGACAGTTGGTATGAAACACGCCAGACAACATTTGATCCAATGGCTGGTTGTACCGGCAACTTCATCATTATAACAGCCATAACTTTTGCGAGAGAAGGTTGTATTGGCAAACTAAATCGTTATAACGACCATGATGACTTGAAACGAAACAGTTGAAGCTCCTTTAGCATCAATTTCTTTTTCAGTAGCCTGCCTTGATATTAAAACTGATCATACGCAGATCAAGCTCTTGTGTGTCTAATCAGTTGAGAGGCAAAAACACTATATACAGGTGATAATGAAACAAGTACAGAGCAGATGTAGAAGATTCTGTGGTGTGTTTATTTTGAGTGTACTGGGATATATCAAATCAAAATGGTTATTGATAATTGATGAAACGTCGTCGATTTTTTTCTTCTCATATAGAATATTTTGAATAAATTCTGCCTCTTAAGAATATAAAACAGACTAGCTAATATATGAGCATCGGGACCATGGAATTTACAACAGACTACCGAAAGACCTGGTCATTAAAGACTATGAGGATACTGTAAATAAGGGACTCCAGCATCATTTTAGTTTCAGCTTTGGAGTGCTTGTGCTTAGACTCAGAGTGGTGTCGAAGAATCGTTTTGGAATGATTATTAGATATGAATATTTTCCTTTCCCATATGATTTTTGTTGATGAAGCACCTGACTATGATGTCAAAAAGTCTAGTCATTAATTCATTGAGAGGAATGGTCGTGTAAAGTGTTTGAAGAGTCATGCGTTTTGAAGTTGTTAATTTGAGAAACATTTATGCGATTCTAAATTCACTAAACGTTCTTTAGAAACCACATTTCATTATTCCACTTCTAGCATATGATGTGGCACATTAAGGTTAAAAAATTTCCTTCACAGCTATTTTCGCGATGAACAAAGATAAAGGCTTGGAAGAACGTTTACTGGATCCAGCAATGTATCTTTGTCAGGGTTTTTGGTGAAGTTTAGGAATCCAGAATAGGTACGGTAACTTATACTCATTCTTTCCATTGTCTTGGATTTTAATATGTTTAAAATTGAGGCATGGTTTTTAAAGAATTTCATCTTTTGTAAAGGCGGTGAGAGCATAAGAAAGATTATCAAATATGGAAATAAACCCAAGTTTGTTTAAATTGAGTCTTACATACAAAAACAATGTTGTTAAAAGCTTTGCATTTTTTAAAGGAGAAATAGTGTTTATGTATTTGCTTACTTAAAAAATCATAACATACCTTTATATCCCATACTGCTAGGCACCATGCATACGTGGTCAAATGCCTTTGAAATATTTTTGATATCTCCAAACTTGACTAGCACCAAAAACTGTTGATTCAGATCTTCCAGTCGGAATCGAACTTGTAGCGCGCCGCGGGAGGAAGTGATTTTTGTTGTGTGATAAAAGAAGTACTCCCAATCCCTATTTGGTATAAAAGGAACAACATATTCCTCCCCTGGTACCGGCATGTTTCTGTCCAGTGGAACTTTCATCGTAATCGGCTCTGCTGCTTGAGTGACTCTGATAGGATTATCACTGCTGTCAAACATCTCAATGTTCAGAGAGCCGCTGTATTTGGACAAATCTTTGGCTTGGGGAGTGAATGCATGGGGAGCATAGATGGAGTAAGAGGACTGAAGCGAAATGAAGAATAAGACAATTTAATACATGATATAATGGAAGATGTAAAGGCAAAGATAATGAACAGTGATCAATCTCGAAAGTCCCAAATAGAATACAAAACAAGAGTTGGGCAAACACGAACCCCTGAACACACCAGAGGTGGAATCAGGTGCCTAGGGGGAGTAAGCATCGCCTGTGGCCCGCTCAGACCCGCGGTGAGCCCATATTCTTGATCAGGTAAACGGAGCAATCTGTAGTCAAATCATTGTTTGAAAAACGGCTTAACAATGGCTATGAAACACATCAGACATTTCAATTGATTAAAAAAAACCCACCTGATCCCACCTTTGGCATTTCCAGGGGTCAGTGTTTACCCTACTCTTATTTGTGTTTATTCTACAGGCTTTATGAGATTAATCACTGTTCATTATATTCACCCTTTTCATTATTGTTTTGTAAAGGAAAAACAGCGTTTCAGATATATAATATTTATGAAACACACTAACTTGTACAACTACTGTTTCGTTCGGATTGCAGGTGTCCATTAGTGAGCACCAGTTTGGCAGCTTGAAGCTTCCATCTCCTAGATCCACTGTCTTGTTGGAAAACTTATCTGCTCGGTTTTTCTCAAATTCAAGAACAATGGAGGTTGTATGTATTTTCACTGGAGTCTCTCCCTCTACCAAACTTTTCTTGAAGATTGACCGGAGCTTGGAGTAAACAGTATTCGCTGTGTTCTGTACCCCTTGAGTCTGCATTAGAAGGATGGAATTTTGAAACAAATTTTGAAATCTCAGTGTAGCTGTTCATACCATGTATATATTTTTAGCATATTAGTATAAATATTTTTAGCATAATAGTATAAATAACGTGATTTTTATAATCCTTGCAATCAAACTACATAAGCAATATATACCTCACCATTCATTGAAGTTTTTATTTAGCATGTTTCCTTTAAAAAATGTAACTCTATATTTGCAGTTTTTAATCTAGAATGTTTCCTTAAATCATACTATATATTCAAGCTTTTATGTTGGCATNCTCTATATTTGAAGTTGTTTCCTTAAATTATACTATATATTCAAGCTTTTATGTTGGCATGTATCCTTAAAATTATATCAAATAAATAAATAGATCAATATATCATTTTAGCAGATATTCTTAAACTTTATTCATATATTTGATATCTTAAACTTGACTATCATATTTGCTTTTTACGGATTTCAGGGACCATTATATTCAACCAAGACAATTGTACAGTTGATTAAAACTCACCGTGGCACTCTGGAAATCTTCATTAGTGTACGCCAGTAGTTTCTTGTTTGCTCTGTCGCGGTTACTGATACCGGACGGGATAGCTGGAAGAGATTAAGCATCGAGTTATTCATGTATTTAAATTTGTATCTACTTTATACGAACGGGAAGATACCCTCGTAAGCAGTTAATACAAACACCCTCCCTCCCACTTTATTAGTTACATGTATCTGAAAGTTTTAGGGCGAGTATTTGAAGCTTTTACTCACCTTTCTCTAAAGATTCCAAATCTGTGTCGTAATGAGCGAATGGCTCCACTGATTCCATGTCACCGTTTGTAGGATATTCAGTGTGAACATTTCCTGCCTAAAAACATCATTACCGTGTCAATTCTTATCGGACAGTTCACAGCATAGTTTATCTTTAGAAAGCTGATTAAAATGAAACACGCTTATAGCGAAGTGCTGGAAACGAACAAAAACGTAATGCTCTATCCATTAAGTTCATAAAATGTTTTAAAACTACGGAAATGGCAATCGCTGTAAGCGTGACTTCTTTATATGCGGTGTACGCTGTATCCAAACTTTACTGTATTTGTAGGATTAACATGACATAGTACATGTATTGTTTTATATTTGAAGGCATAAGAATACCTCAATAAGGTTAGAGAGAGTGTTGATTATCCCCTCAGCAGAAAGAGTCAGTTCTTCTATCGGGATTTCTTCAGCTTGAACTTCCAGAGTGTTCATCATTGTTAGCGTGACATTCTTGATGCCTTCCTGTTTAAAAGGAAAAAAAACCACCAGATACATGAATGTAGCAATGTCGCATCATACGAGGTAAGATCTCCTTAATTTACTTACCTGACATTTTCTTGCACAGTTTTCTGTGTACTTGGTAACCTCGGCACACGTACTCGCCGTTAGAGCCACAGAGGAAGGGGTTGATATGGTTATCTTTTGTAGTGCATCTGCTATCTGGTTTGTAATCTGCAGGTACAGAGGATTTGCCAGAATTTTAGAACCATTCATACAAAAAGAAATCATTCACTCGGAAACATGTCACAATCATACGTGTGTATGACATAGTAATCCCATTTGGAAAAATATAAACCTCTGGACATTCTTAGTGTAGACCATTGACTGAAGAGTTGTTTTTACTGAAAAATGTCACGTGATGTGTTACCTGTGCATATGCCTCTCTTTCCTTTTGGTATTTTTCCTCTTTTTCGAATGTTGTCAATGTCTATAAAAGAAGCGTTTAACTTAAGGTGAAATTTTGGTACACTACGAGTATTCATATAAAACACACCAGTTATCCAATCAAAGTTAAAAGGAGTGTACAAATATTGCTGATATCTATATTTTTCATTTAAGTCAGCCATTATGACGAAGTATCATTCCTCAATAAGGTAAAAGGTAATGCTACAGGTAGGCTTATACTTAGGGTGAAGGTTAGAGGAACAGACATGGTTAGAATTACCGATGAACCTTAATCTACGATCAGTTGTGGCAAGTTCTTAGTGCCACATCTTGGGGTGCCCAGTTACCTTGTCAAAAGGATCTGTTCGGTTGTTGTAGTGCGGCCCTAGTCCGGTAGCAGTTTGAGTTCCCGCAACGTCTACACCAGCGTACTCTACAACATCCGTTTGAAACGTCAGAGCAGGAAGAAGAATGAATCAATAATTCCAAAGACAGAAATAGTCCCACTAAAACTCGAAAACTACTTCGTGATCCAAATCAGTTTTTGGATTGAAAATTTAAAGATCAATTCCACACTAATTGTACTTGTAACGTTGAATACCTTATACACTCAGTACACCTAGATGACGTGTGTGCTATATAATTCTATGTTTATACTTTCGTGGAACTAATGATATTATGAATAGTTATTGGAAACATGCAAATGTGGAATAATTTTCACACCACTCTAACTAAATACATGTCAGACCTAGTTTTCCATTATGACATGCTTTGGATATCGATATATTATTAGCATATCATGTACTTAGGAAGTACACGCTATTTCTATTGGTGAATATATATTCATGCATCAGTTGGTGATCCAGTCGGTGATGAAATGTTATATGCGTGCAGTCATTGTGAGTATGATAACACGGGCTAATCATGCGGATAACCTTACCTCCGTGGGAATACCAAACCATATATTCAGGCATAATCAAATCTCGCACCTGTCAAGTCTTACAGAGACACACATTAATCCACACATGAAGATATATCATTAAATAAAATTGGATGCAAACTACGCATGCATATTAACCTGATGTTCCGTTCTTACTCGCCATATTGATCATGCTGGCATACAACAGAGACACTTCGTTGACTTGACTCAAGTCAGCTCTGGCTAATGCCAGGTCGAGTTCATCTTTGATTTGCACTTGCATTTTCTCCAATTTTTGAACAACTTCATCTTTTGCAAGAGGTTTCACCTGAATTAGAAAATTGGCACGTAGATTACTTCTTTCTCTTTGCAACGAACAGCAGAAAATCTTATGATATAAGAAATGAATTTTATATTTTTTCGGGTGATGCAGGTATCACCGAATTTTAGACGGTAAAACTCATCAATGCGCGAAGAAGCGCATTGATGAAAAGTTTTACCGTCTAAAATCTCGGTGATAGCCTGCATATCACCCGAAAAAATATAAGATTTATTTCTTATCATTTAATTTTATATTACAACAACAAAATAATGTTCATTAGATTTTACTTGTTGTTCAGGTACGTTGATCGAAAAATCACCTCAATTCTTAAAAGGTGTTTTAACCAATGAGAATCGGCGCTAGGTGATCACGTGAAATAAAATTAAATGATATATTTTGGAAAACGCTACATTGGAAAACTTTTGATTTTCATGAATTGCTTTATGTTTGTACTGTGTTTTAATGGTATTGAGGTATTTTTACGAGCTTTATTCTCTGGTGTTTGTACCTGTACAGATCCAACATTAAAGTCAACAGAGGCGCCATGAACATCAGCGATGCGAACAAAGATCAGCATTGTGTTATTGTTGTAATCCGGTCCCACCGGAAGTTGCACACTATAGGAGGAAGCGCTACCAAAGACCACCAGGCGCTCCTGAGTGTCGTCTAGAAAGGTGGCTAATGAAGAAACAAATTTCGATTGAAGGATGAATTTTGGTCAACATTCAGACAAATATGATTTTAGCCATATGTACATGCATTGTTTTCATATACGAAATAAAAGTGGGTCATGAATTCACACTACTCCTTCACACAAACATTTGCAAAATTGAACGCTGTTCTTGTAGTTTGGGGAAATTGAATCACGGGGAATTATATTTCGTGGCATTGACGGTGTAGCAAAATATCACTTTAGTCCTTTACTTGAATTATTTAGAAAACTAACAAGACTTTGGTCTCCAGAAGGGCAAAATAGCAGAACCTATAGGATTATGTCATAAACACTCATCTAAGCTGGCAAAAGTAAGAGTACAGTACATTTACACGGTAAATTAAACTTGCTACCAATTTTGGGACAATTTTTAATGACCCACTTTAAGCTTTAATGAGATTTTGACGTCCTACGGGAAGATTTTAACTTTGACACAAAAAAAAACCAAACAGTGACTGTTACACGCATTTGTATGTCAAANCTTGACACAAAAAAACCCAGTGACTGTTACACGCATTTGTATGTCAAAAAGGTTCGTATACATTCTATTTTGCTGCAGTAGCGATTCCAGAAAAAGAGAGGGTCCCGTCAAAAAATGTTGCTAAAAAGGTAAAAATAACGTTTTTAAAGTGTGGAATTTCCCCCTTTGAAAGCCAGAATTAATGGTTGAACCCCGTTTCAAAAATTTCTGGATCCGCCCCTGTGCTTCATGTAAAATAATAAAAGTCCATTCTAAATACCAGGACGCAGTTGCACAAAGGCTAGTTAACTTTAACTGACAGTTTACTTCCCATTAACTCATACATTTATACAGCGTTAAGTAGACGTTAACTGCCAGTTAAACTTAACTAACATTCGTGCAACTGGGTCCAGAACACTTGTAATGAAATATTTCTAACTAATATTTTCAGTAAATAGTTAAAAGTAAACACATGTTCGGCACTATTTATCAGCCAATGATGTTTGTGTAAAATGTTAAGCTGATTAATATTTTTGTAAATTAAAAGAGAGGAATCACCATAAATTCTGTAAGACTCTATGCCATCTTCATCAATCCACCCAGAACACGTGACCTGGAAGTTAGTCACGGTCACCACACCGACAGAGGGCGATATTGTGCAAGTTCCGTTCCGAGGAGGATCGTTCAAGAATAATTTCATGTAGGCTTTAGCGTCCTGTCCGTCGTCACGCTTAGCATGAAGCTCAACGAGGTAAGTCTTTACAGATTGGTCCAAACCAAACATGGCGGTTTTAATGGCGATGCTATTGGAATAAACTCCTGTCAAAACATAAGATAAATGTTAATTCTTCCCAAAGTAAGATTGGAAGTATCTTATAATTCGCATTGATATTATTGGATTTCAAAGTTAAACCGACGGGGTTTATATACATGTACATATATTTTTCTTTGGTAAAGAGCAGCATACTTAAATGTATTGCAACTGCTGTCAAGGAAAGCAAAGAGTGAATCTATCAAATTGATCTAAAATCTACTCAAGAAAAATGACAGAAAGCGGTGTAAAAGTATCGAAAATGTGGATAAACTCTACATATTAATGTTAAAGGTTTTCCTATTACTAGTAACGATTCAACGTAGACACCTTCCAGCTGTGCTGAAAAACTACAGATGTACTCTAAAATCCTTGCTCTCAATGACGTTGAGGTGTGCACGCCATTTTTGTCTGCATCACCATGTGAAATTTAAGGGAAAAATTGACTAGATTGTAATCAGTATAACCTTATAATTGCTGTGACTTTGAGGTTTTTTCCTGCATTATTTATTGTCAAACTCTGGGCTAGAACGGTATTTTTTGAATATTGATTTTTAGTGAATAACACTGGATGTAAAATTGATTTTAGGTCAATGTTTTGTTGATGAACTCAATTATCCGTTTTTCAGAAAATAAAACATCTCTTCTTTGGAAGGGGTCATTTCATCAATCTTAAATCCCAGACGCAGAATCAATGCTTAACTCAATAACCCCTCCCCCCAAATACCAGTAGCTTACAGACATATCTGTATAGATTCCTGTTCATTGAAATGACGAAGACAACGAACAGTGATCAATCTCGTAAGTCAAAAACAGAATACAAAACAAGAGTTGGATAAACACGGACCCCTGGATACACCAGAGGTGGGATCAATTAAGTGCTTTATATATACTGCATATAATATCTTAAAATTATTTAGAGTTCACTTCTATTTTTGGCCTAAAGTTTTTGGATCTACTTTCATTTTACCGACTGTATCTATAGCGTACAGATGTTTAAAACGATACATCATTTCTTATTTCTACATTTGTGATTAGTATGGAGCATTGCTGTTTAGTAGAATTTTAGACTGGGACGCAGAAATGTTTTTTTTTTTCAAGAATTCCACACTGGCTAGTACTCAATTATGCTGGCATTGCTCATTCACGTAGCTGTGACCGCTTAACCGTAGCGTGTATTCATACGCTATAGTAACCCGAATGATCCAGTCGTTATATTCCGCTCTCTATCGATCGCTACCTCACAGTCGGAGAGAACCGGAGACGGGAGGGCTTGAATTATTCGAGTTACAATCATGGATGTAAAATCATATAAGGGAAAATAAACATTAGGGTATACATATAACAATACGTAGATCTTTAGGATTAACATATAAATTATAATTAAACTTGTAAATGTAAATATAAGCGGATACAATATAATTATATAAATCTTGTAAATGTAAACTAAATTAAACATTAGGGTATACATATAACTATATATAGATCCTTTACGTCTTGTCCCACGACAATTCCGGATCCGGTTTTGACTGCGGAATAGTACTCATACTAGAAACCATTGCAATGAGTATAAGCCAAGGATGATCAAATAGTCGGTCAAAAACACACGAAAAAGAGAAAAACTCTGAAATGTCAATGAAAGCTTACCAAACACTCCTGAAATGTGGTAGATTTCAAAGTATTAACCATGCGCAGTAATGTGCAAAAATAATAAGATAAATCATTGCGTTAGTAAATGCAACTGTAAACTTGAAATCAACCAAGGATGATAATTAAACATATCTTTATAACATGTACACAATGCTAATGAAATAATTATAAATTCATATGAGACAATAACAACATACAAGTTAGTTACATTNACATGTACACAATTATAAATTCATATGAAACAGACAATAACAACATACAAGTTAGTTACATTCAATCATGGACTAAAAAAAAAAATTAAAGTGCAGATAAATGTCAATATTACCAAACAGATATGAATAAAAAAAACAAAATACATTTAGTAACAAACTGTTGGCGTACTTTAAAAAAAAACCCAAATATTTGTGAGTAACTATTTTTAAACAGTTGGCATATTTCTTCGTTGAAATAGTTTGGTTAGACTCATATTGTTTTGCGTTTTTCATTGAAGGGCTGCAAACGTTAGGCTTAATAAGCTTGGCGCTTACGGCCTTTGAGCAGGCAGGAGTCTTTTATCGTGCCACACCTGCTATAACACAGGGCCTCGGTTTTTTGCAGGACCGCCCCATTTAATCGCCACTTACGCCATGCAAGGGGTACTGAGGACCCGTTATAACCCGGATCCTCATGGGCCATCTCTCTGTTGGTTTTACTGTAAAAATGCCCTAGTACTTCTATCACATTCTATATTAGTTACTTATATTCGTGCACGATGTTGAAAAACAATGCCCTAGTACTTGATAAAGTTCTATATCAATTATTTATATTCATACACGATGTTGTAAAATAACGTCTTAGTACTTGATAACGTTCTATATCAGTTACTCGTGCACGATGTTGTAAGATAATGTCCATGTTACTTACCGTCAACAAATGTAGGCAGCTCTATGATCTCTTTCCAAGTCCACTGATAGTTGCTTTGATAGATTTTCCACTGGAAGTTGGTGTTTGGCGAACATCCGGAGCATTCACTGAGGAGACTTAGGCGGCTGGATGGACGCACCAGCTGTCCCCCAGAACGAGGGATACAGAGAGACGTGCCACACCTACACAAACATCACCAGAAAATATCTAAAATCAAGACTTGAATTCCTTCGTCTTTCTCAATATTTTCTTCATAAAATCGACCTGCAATGCATTTCTCAATACAATGGCAGTCTGATTAAAATCATATATCAAATCCGTTTTTCCCCATCGAATTCACGTCGTAAATTTAAAAAAACATTAATGGTAATATACTTGAATTATAAGGACAAAAATGCACTTGCTTTAACTGCCACCCCCCCCTTTATTAGTATTTTAATCTTAACCATACTCTCTGCCAAGAACTATCTCATTGGTTGAGCGATGTGTATACAAACATTTAATTCATTGGCTAATTTCATTGGGTGAGCGGAGTAGGTGTGTACAAACTTTTCATTCATTGGTTAATTTCATTGGTTAGGAGGTGTAGATATCTGTACAAACGTTTAATCAATTGGTTAATTTCATGGAGAGATGTATATGTACGTGTACAAACATTACAGGCAATACCTGATGGTCAATTCGGGGGGATCTCCNTTAAGGAGGTGTAGGTATCTGTACAAACGTTTAATTAATTGGCTAATTTCACTGAGAGATGTAGACCTGTACGTGTACAAACATTACAGGTAATACCTGATGGTCAATTCGGGGGGATCTCCAGACACAATTTCTAATTCAGCTGTTGTTTCAGCCATTCTGTCATCCTTCCTAACCTGGATCTTGAAAACATACGTTTGGTTAATTTGCATGTTAGCGGTATCAAAACTTAGACTCCCGTCGTTCGTGTTGATTCTTCCCGGCCCCTGCTTGAAGCATCCTCCGTTGTCGACAAGGCTACCTCCTAGCTGTGAGGTTGTGTATGGCACAAAAACGTTAACATCCGGGTCAGGAAATATCTCGTCACTCCTTCTGCACCACCAGGTGAAGTTTGCAAACGTCTAAAGAAATAAATATCTGTCTCAAAAACTTGTAATTAAACAAATCACCTATTGTGAACATTAATGATGAAAATGGGACATTGACAATACTTTGACACTTATGAGTTGTAAAGAAAAATCTCCATTGATGCAGATAACAGTACAAAGAAAATTCTTACCTGGGGTACACCGGATGCAACATCTGGATCAAACGAATAGAGCGAGGGTTCTATTGTGATCATTTTAGAGAATCCTCTCTGTATCTTTGTGGCACCACCAGAATAGATTACTGCCACAAGGTCGCTCTTCTTCACTTTGATGTAGTGATTAACATTTGCACTGAAGTTTTCGTTTTTTACAAAATCTGATGAGATCATCTCTATTTTATAATTAATTCTGTAGGATCCATAATCCAGGAAAAGAGGCGGGAGAGCAAGCTCTGCAGTCTCGTGAGAAGGTAAGCTTGTGACGTCAACTTCCTGTACATCCTCACCCGTGTTTTCGTCTATTCTATGCACGGTCCATATTTTTATATTGTCAAGAGTCTGTGAACAGTAGATATCTGTGACGCCAATAATTCTTATTCGAATACTCCTCTTCACCTCTTGTGGATAGTAAAACACTGGCTTCAGATCCTTAATGCTAACCTTGGGTTGTGAACAATCTACCTCTGATATTACATGAGTGAAATTAGCAGAACAAGTGGAATATGTATTAAATCCTTTTACAGTTACAACAAACGTGTTCATGGTTATATACTCGTGTTTGATTTCTGTTACTGGGGACAAAGCTGCTATGTAAGGGGCAGTTCCAGTGAATGTACTGCACATCGTACTGTTTCCATACAGCTCGCCGGGGGTATTGTCACCATAATCTACGTGTATACAAGTGGCGGTACCCTGCGTGCCAAAAGTGATGTTAAACTTCTTCCATTGGTAAGCAGACGCCTGCAGACCGCCATCATCTATACTTATATCCAGACATGCGTCTTGAAACTCGACGGCTTTGGTTATGATGACTTGATGTATGGGATTTATTGGTAGGATTGTTAGAGTGTACGATTCGGCCTGGAATTAAAGTGTCAAAAATGCAAAAATGTGGTTACAAAAAAAAAGCGAATTCATCATACATTTGATATTTTGATTTACTAACTGCTAGGCCAGAGAAGTCCAACTCGAACAATGTCTTTTCCGTTTTGTTACACGCCAGGAAGTTTATTGTTCCCTGAGCAAACACATCATAGTAAACAAGCGTTCCTATAATGCAAAAAAAAAAAAAAAAAAAAAAGAAGATACACGCTTTATTTGATATGGACTTGTAAAATATATCGACAATATCTAATGACGTCAATGTTTTATAGGAATTAGAATGGAATATTATTTACCTGATGTGCACGTGATATGTACCCGTAATGGCCTGTCACGTGGGAAAATGTTTTTGGACGGTCCGAATCCATCTAAGTCCGGTCCATTCAGAGGAACAATTGGCTTCCATTTTAGGCCAGCAGCACACCCGACAAACTTTCTGTAGACTCCACTCTATGACGGACAGACATAGCATATAGAAAATATATATAGAAAATCTCAACTCTGAACTAACAAAAGTAACCAAGGCAAAGAATATCTGTTACCATGACAGTTTTAGTGATGGATGAAACTCGATTAAAGAGAGTGAAGGTGGTGGCATAGTGACCAGCTTGTCCGTACGTGTAGTCCATGGTGGCGCTTCCTCCAGTAGTCAAAATCGGAAAGGGGGTGTCAGCAGACGTTATTCCGTTGCCATAATCGAACCTCATCTTTGCATTTGTTGGAATGGGGTCGTTATACGTGAGCGTATAGGTTATCTTCTGTACTGTTAAATGTGAATATCAATAAATATTGTAATCTTGGATTTAGTAGGACGAAAAGGCGAAGATAACGAACAATAACAAGTTCTAAAACGGAATACAAATGGGCAAACATGGGTCCCTGGACACACCAGATTTGGGATCAGGTGCCTAGGAGGAGTAAGCATCCCATATTGATCACATTTTCTACTTTGAATATTGCATCACATTTTTTCAATGTTGTACAGGCAGAATACACGAAGTATATAAAAATATGTGACTGTCGTACTGCGTCAAACAGATGAAAAGTTCATCTTTTCTTAAAACTCCCGACTGAATCTTGTGGGACTGGATACTATACATCTCTTTTATTTCACGAAACTTTTTTTTCGTACGAATACAATGATATATTTTTGGACAAGAACTAACTTAACGCTAATAATTTATTTCATTATTGCTTAAGTATTATTTTTGCAAGTGCTTATATACAGGGTCTAAATTTTCGCAATTGATAAGTCACGAAAAATTACGGTTGATAAAGTTCTCGCGAATAAAGTAGGATTTACAGTACTTCTTACTGAGAGCAAAATCCTGAGGGAAGTTGGATGTGAACAGGAAATTGCCCGTGACTTTCTCCTCGCAATAGATCGTGTAGGTGGCAGTCTTTGTCTCCAGAATGGACGTAGCTTCCACTGTGACGGTGTACGTATTGATGGCTGTGTATGTGTGCAGCTTCGAATCATATCCATCCGGACTGAATCCTACAAAATGTATCAGTTGTCATGTGCTACAAATAAACTTTAAGAACTTTAAATGTAGAATGTAACATTCCGTGAATCATACTGCCTGTGTAGCCTTGGATTCTTCTAACTTGATGTAAATATGACATCACTTAGTATAAATCATATACGGTACCAATTTTGATGCATCAGATGCGCATTTCGACAAATTATGTCTCTTCAGTGATGCTCAAACCGAAATGTTGGAAATCCAAAACATGAAATTTAAACTTTAAAAATATCCCTGAACAATGTAGTGCCAAATACTATTAGTCTATACCTAACAAATATATCGCAATGACTATAACCCCAGTATTGATAAAGAAACGAATCACAATCTGAATGTCTTTGAGGATTAAAAAATATTGTTGTATTCTTCAAGGAGAAGCTGTACAGTTTTAGATGCATGGAAAGGCACGTTCATTGAATGATCTTACCAATTCGATTCTGGTAGGCAGTCCATGCGCCACCCGCCTCAAACCGCCATCGAAGTTGAAGTTTCGCACCAGTTCCTCCTCTTCTCATTTTCACCCGCAGATCTACGGGGTCATTGAGAGATGCGTGGGGCGGGTCTGGTTCTATCACAAGATCAACGATCTTCTCCACAACATCCACTGTTGTCGTTACGATCTGGTGACTGACAATATTGGAGATATTGGCGGTAACAGTGAATGTCCCATCTTCCCTGTAGGAATATGGGTAACTATTTGACAAATCAAATGGAAGAGAAGTCGAGCGTCCGTCACCGTAATTGATATCTATAGTTGCTTCATTTGGTGCAAGTCCAACTGGAGATTGGAAAAATGTGAAAACTACATCTGCTGGTGGTATAAACTGAACAGGGCTTATTGTGTTGAACTGAATGTCTTTGACTGGCGCTATGGCAAGATAATTAAAGGTGAACGTATAAGAAGAATAAGCATTGCTGACTGTCACTTTCAATACGTGGTTTCCTAAAGTGGAGAGTGTGAAAGACTTTGTTACATCCACGGTCCACGTTGGTACGTTTTGTGGCGTTACCGAGGGTGGAGAAGTCCCCACTGTGTGTTCCCATTGTATGTCGACATTAGTTCCCCCAGCTGCGCTGATTGTCAAGGTTACCACATCATCCTTAGCAACATTTCCATAGCCCAAAACAGAGTTGATGGGAGAGTCAGGAGTGACAGTCAATCCAGTTACTTCTGCTTCTATTCCAAAATTTATTGTGATTTGTTCATTGCTAACCAAGTTATACGCTGTTAAATTCATCGGAAAAGATGTTGGAGAAGCTTCTGCTGGTAAAATTGGAGACGATCCTTTTCTTGCAAACGTATCAATAGTCAGCGTCTTTTCAACGCCATTAAATTCCAACAAAAACTGAGGATTGGTTCCATCCTGCCATACGAAATCTACTGTATAAGGTGTGTTCAGAAGGGCGCCTTCACGGACGAGAGCGAGGCCTTTGATCCTTCTCTGTGTAGTCACTGTAATAGACCCCGTTTGGCTGTTAATATTATTGGTACAGGTCGCAGATATTGCGTATGTTCCGTCTTCTGTGAACGTATAATCAAAGTTTCCATTCGGAGGTGTTGTAACAGGAGTTGTGACAGCAAATTGGACGCCGTTTTTCTGCCATACGCATGTGTAGTCTGATCCACTCGTCATACCAAGAGTAAATGACGTCACTTCCGTTGTGACTGCAGGGGAAGCCGACAAAACAAGACCGATAATTCTAGTTTCTATTTTTATTGTTGTGAAGTTTGATTTGGAACTCAGTGTATTGAAACAGGTGATATTAACAGGATACGTTCCCGTGGTGGGGTAAGTATAAGTATGTTGTATTGATGTGACATTGGCAGTGCTACCGTCTCCGTAATCCCAAGCATAAGTCACGCTAGTGCCTGTAACAGTGAACAAATTTTATTCAATTTTATACATAATGTGAAGAAGTTAGATTTGCTACTTGTATTCAGCGTGATTATAATTCCATTCTCACCTGTGTGGGGCAACACTTGAAACTGAACTGCACTTCCCGTCTCAGCATATAGAACTATATCCGGTACACACGCGTCAATTCCCTCAATTACATTTATTGTCTCGGAGAAACTTACAGATGCTGCGAGGTTAGCATTGTTGAGGGTGATTCCTATAGTTTTCGATCCGAATGTTGTGAAGGTAAACGGTAATTTTACCTCACTACCTTGCGATACCACTGCCTTCAATAAATGTCTTTTAGAGGAACTTAGAGCTGTTGCACTTGCAGCTGAATTAAAGTTTGTGTTTTTCAAATCAGAGTCCTGAGATGAACATGCAAAAGATTTTAATGTTCCACCTCCTGTACTTTTGTATGCTATAATATCACCTGGATGGACTTTGATGTTGTTGGTACTTAGATCGAGGGCTAAATAGTCTCTAGAGGGGGCTGCTGCTATTGTGTGGGGAATTGCTGCAACTTGTGTTAAATCTGTCCTTTGTGTTCCGTCGTATCGCGGTGTGGGGGAAGAGCAAGTAGGAGTCATGGAGTCCCAGCAGGCACCTGAGGCAGGACAAAACAGAAGACCAGATGAACAGGTACGTTCATAAATATTCGCACAGGTTCCAGAGCACTGATTTGTGTCAAAGCAGTAATTAGCGCAAGACGGCCTCAATATCTGCAAAAGAGAAAAATAAGACTTACTGATGAGTGGTATGCAATGGCATAAAGAATATAACATTTCGTGACATTCTTAACTTTAGACTAAAGAAAAGATTGGTATGAACTTACATAGAACTCTAGGGTTCCTGCAGTGTGTGTAAAATACTCAAAACCAATTAATGTTCCACTATGTTGTATTTCTGATGCTGGCATGATAACATAGTCACTTGATACTTCTCCCGCCAACAGTGATGATGACATGGAAATGATCGCAGAACCCGCAGTGAATATAGGAGGATCTGTTTTAAAAAGGCTCAAAAATAACTTTCCATGAAATGAAAAAGGTTGTATATAATCATACATATGCTTCAAAAATACCCTAAATAGGCGGGTTTCATACTGAATGATGTGAATAGATTACACATACATATACATGTATGCACTTCCTTTAAGCTCTTGACTAACAGTGAATACCCAATTATTCAATGACAAACTAGACACGTCAGTTCACCTGAAATGTAGAATTTAGAATGNTACATGTATGCACTTCCATTAAGCTCTTGACTAACAGTTATTAGTCAATGACAAACTAGACACATCAGTTCACCTGAAATGTAGAATTTAGAATGCTGGACCCCATCCACCTGGACTGTAAGCTCCATGTTGGTGCCCGCTAACACGATAAGAATACACCTGGTTTCCTCGTACGTGGCTGCATTGGCTGGACACGACAGTGAAGCATTATGTGGACGTGCTTCCACCAGGACCGCAGTCGAAGCTTCTTTTTCCTAAAAAACATCACTATGTGAATAATTTCGTGCAAAACTGATTATGACGACAGCTTAACCATAGGTACATCAAAATCCCCAACTAA
>CAJDSM010034378.1:0-26544 GCA_903981925.1 Ostrea lurida
AGAAAATGAGTAAGGTTGGGGGTGTGTGTGTATTATTACGTGACTTGATCATGCCCCAAAGTACCTGTTGAATTAAAATTTACCCCTGTTGTGACCCTCATCATGTTCGACTTCTGGTGAAATAATCGAGCTCGAAAGCACGATTGAAAATAAGCGATAAATTTTAATCAAAAAAATTGTAGCACGGACGTGTTGAATACAACTAGCCATTATATGACCAAGTTTAAAGTTTTATTTTTGCAACAGATGGACAGGCCAAAAAACTATATGCTCCAGAATTTAATGCATACATGTGATATCTCACCCTTTTGGGGTGAGACTCACCCTTTTTGAAGCAATCTCACGACCTCACGCGCGGGTAACAATATCTCACCCCCCAAAAAAAATTGTGTTAAAGGTGTAGTTAATCATGAAAGTTGTATCAAAAAGCCAAAAATGCCTGCAATGTCCAGAAGATACTCCAAGAGAATCTTACATTAGTAGAGACTAATGCTATCAAATGAACACTTAACTGCTGAAACTTGATTGTGACACTTGATAAATGCTTTTTATGATAAAAAATGAACTAAAGCTAGTATTTTAAGTCTTATTATGGCCTTTATTACAGCAAATCATTGATATAAAAAAAATCTCACCCCAAACTCACCCTTAGCTCGGCAAAATCTCACTCATAGGCAGTCGGAATTTATCACATGATGTGAATGAAAAGATAGGATCTCTAGGTCAGTAAGATATGTCAATGATAAAAGATCAATATAGTGGTTCTTTAATGAATTTTTGAAGATATGTTTGAACACATACATGGTAGGAAAATATGCAAGGAATTTTTAGATAATATATTTATGACTCAGCGATGCAGGAATACAATGATATAAGGCCTCAATCATGCGCAACTTTTTGTGCGCCATAAATCGAAGGTTTTTTATAAGGGTTGGATCTGTTAATAGTTCTTTGATCTGTCCCAATATATCTTCAGATAGCTACAGNGGATCTGCAGCTCTCTGATCTGTCCCAATATATCTTCAGAGAGCTACAATTCTGCAGCTAAGAAACTGGAAACCACCCTTTTGACAATGTATGATAATGAATGCAGAAATAAGGAAATATATACCCACTGCATGCATTAAAAAATAGNAACCACCCTTTTGACAATGTATGATAATGAAATTGAATGCAGAAATAAGGAGATGTATACCCACTGCATGCATTAAAAATATTGTGTCTTACCATGTATGTATGTTAACATAAAGAAGTGCCCATAAACAATCTTCAGATTTAGCCATAACACCTAAACGTTTAGACCCCGGGTTTAGACCTAGGACTTACTGACTTGCTATTATCGAAATTTAATCGCTTTGAAACATCCCCAGTGTTTCAGACTATGGGACTGAATGTAGTAATTTTCATGATCAAAGCTTAATTTGACTTTTCGCCATTTCATCAGCAAATAACTAACTACATAGAGTGCGATTATTTAGAACAAATTCGAACTAAATATACATCACACTTTTCATTATTCATACCTGCAGTGGTTTTAAAATATCTTTTCATTGAATATGTGACGTTTTTAACATTTCTGTGATGTAATTTGTCTCCGGCGAATGTTCTTTTAACCAATTCCGTACAATGTTTGCATAACAATCTTTGCAAGGGCGCAGCCATGTTTATTAAGCTATGTCACTAGTTTCGGATAATAAAAATGGGGTAATTGAATGCGAAACTAAATACTAAACCGATGCCTAGCTCGTTGTAGCAATTTTATGACAGTAGAACCGATCGAGAACAACACAAACGACTGCTCCATGTCGAAGTGAACGCTTGAAGGATTGAGAAGGACGATAACACTTATCAATAATGAAAATGTTTTGTGGATGTCTAAATCGGTAAAATGAATCATGATATTTGGTTGCAAATTTGATGGTGCCTTGCATGTGGAGAGGTCAGCGCATTTTTCAACATGGCGACCCGTAGACCCAAGTGTATTCAAAAAGGCCTTTTGTGTGGATTGATCTACTTATTTGTTTTCACTTTTGATGTACAGACGGTATCCGAGAATGTGAAATGGTTGAAAAATATAAGTTCTGGAAGGTTACAATTGAGAAACTTGGAGAAAGATGATAAAGTACACACGGGAGTGAGTGACGATGGTTACTTTCCTGACACAAGACAGGAGGCACCCGACCCCTCAGTCCTGGGGGGAATCAGAATCGAGCATGAGGCTCAAAAACTCTCAGCTCGACTCAGGTGGTTAAGTAATGAGGAAATTGGAATAACTAAGATGCAGGTATGTAGTTATTGTTGTAATTAAAGCAATATCAAAGATCTTATTAAATTTTATGAATTATATAGATCTATATGAAATGTATGTAAGGTCTTCTTAATTGTTCATTACCAGTTAATTTTTGCTTTTAAAAGTTTTTTATTGTTATTTTAAATTTAGACTTGCCTTTTCAGTCGCGTACAAGGAGAATGGTTTTTTTTTTTTTTTTAAAGGCACAATTTACAATTCTTACCACACACATGCATATTAATATTATTTATATGATACACCCTGCAATAGTGGAATATTTGAAAGTTGTTGTTTTATTACCACCCTAATCTGTTTTAATTCTTAACTAAAATTTGAGCAATATAAGACTCCTTCCCTCTTTTGCAGTACAATTTCGTCTCATTTTCAATGTTTGATATGTCTCACTTTATGTTAGCTCTGTCTTTTGGTTCCCTATCTTGATGTATGTTATGTTCCTTTTGTCCTGTTTTGGCTCTGAATTAGAAATAAATCTATTCTATTCTGTTCAGGTTATTTTGAGAATATTAGGGTTTACTAGGGTACATGAATTATTTTATGTCAGATCTTGATTTGATAATCGGCATTTGAGGTTTAGTTTGCTTGAGTATGCCCTCTGTTGTAGAAAGAAATTTGCCATCATCAAGATGCAAGTAATTTTTAAGAAAGATGAATCACTGAGCTATTATATTAATTAATTCTTGTTGTTGAGTGATATATTGAAAATGCTTGGTGTAACAATTAAAAATTTGCAAATCAACTTGCAGCTGTACAGCTGACATCATCTGGTGTAAAAATTATGCCAGTATTATACCCAGGCTGGTTAAAATAATTAATATAGTTTGATTTGCCTTCTTGACCCAAGCAAAAATGGAAGTCTGTTATATATGAAATAATGCTCAGGACTTTAGTACATTTAGGTTATATGATTCTGTTGAATGAAAAGATGTTTTACTATATAGTTTATATTTCATGATACTTGTAACCTTTGCAGCAGCGAGCTACATACATGTATATAATACATGTATGCATACATATATATATATATATCAATATGATTGTAGCTTGTATCATCCAATCTCCTCTTGGTATCATGCTTTACTGTAAAATGAGAATATTTGCATTAATCATATTTTAGCGCAACCAGCAATGAAAACCTTTCGGCTCAAACTTATGTTACTGCAATGATGCCACTTGGTCAATTATTTAATGTCAATGAAAGCCTTTTAGTGCACAACTTAATTTAGCGTATTCATATGTCTGCGCTAAAGGTACTAAGATAAATAGTGCGCTAAATATTATTGTTTTACAGTAATTGTTTTAATTGCTTTCTGTATGAGTTTATATCTTTACCAGAGATTGTAATTGTAATGCTCACACAGTAGGACCCCAAATTTACTTCAGATTTGAAATTTCAAGTTTGAAGTGGAAATATATGCTTTGCATTATAAAGCTTTACTCAATATTTAGTACTTATCACTGTGCATTATGCAGAGTTCTCTCATTTCATTGAGCATCTAAAATGAATTATTTCGAATATTTTATGACTTTTGAGGGGTAAAATAAGTTTAGGTAGCCCACTACACTACATCTTCGCAAGCCAAGTGTCCGATTCGCTGAACTGTCATCTCCCTCTTGGCAGATTTAGTCGCGACTGAATTGCCATCTAAGACAATGCGAGTTATCGCTCTTGACGGAAACACTCGAGGAACAATGTATGGTTTTTTTTTTTTTATTTAGGTGTACATACTTGTTGCGAGCTTATATCACCTTTATCTTTAAGGCGTAAATCGCGTATTAAAACTTGCCTTTCTGATCTTAACGATTCAAGGACCAGACTTCACTCAAACCGAACAGGTATAATGGTGCAATTTGATTGGATGCCTTGGGAAGTCAAAGCACGGTATTTTGAAGGCTTAGAAACTCGACTAAATCTGCCAAGGGGGAGATGACAGTAAGCGAATCGGACACTTGGCTTGCGAAGATGACTACACAAAAGCTTAATACTCTTCATAACACGTCACAAGATGGCGATTTAAATAGTTTATCAAATAACTTGTTTCGATCAATTTGATCGTATAACTCAGTAGGTAAAGCATCGGGTTAGTAAACCGCAGGTCCCGAGTTCGAATTCGCCAGGGACTTTTGTTCTTATTTTTTGCGAGAAATTTTTGAAAATCATGATTTTTGTATTCAAATTTCAAATTTTCCACCTCTTTCACATGTATAATTATTATATATCATCATATTTTTCATAATTAAATCATATGGTGCTGTTTTGAGAAACTTTTCCCAGATGTAGTGGGCCACCTTAAATAACGATGCAAATTTTCTTATACAGTAAGTAGTAAAAGTACATTTCGTAATGTATATGATATAATAAGATATTCTTAAAAATAGATTCATGTGTCAGAAAATAAATTTTTACAACAAAGTAAATGCAAGGTCATGTAGTGAAATATACTCGAGCATTTAAAATTGGGAAATTGTTTGAAATTTTTGAGTATGAAGTGACAGGTCTTCACCATGATTGCACACAAACATCTTTTCGATGGATGTCATTCAACACTGAAGCAAGATTTTGTTTTCATGTTTGATGTTTTCAATATTGTTCAAATCATTTATCAAAGTAGGATCCTTTTTGTAGATAGAATTATTGAAATCAATTGTCACACCTTGAGGAATTAAGATTTTGTTGACAAAGAGCTCAAGACAGCACTAGGCAAACATTAGTTGAGAGTGGATTTAAAATGGTGCTGGGATATGAGATCTTTATCTACTGGTTTTCTTGTGTCTCATAATTAGGTATTACTATTATTACAGTGATCAAGATTAAGTTTTTGATTTCTGGTAGAATGTTATGTACCAGCACTGAATAAACATAATGATTGAAAATTGATTTTCTATAAAAAATGGAAAATTCCAATGTTGTTTATCATTTACCATCACAGTCCTAATGAAAACTTGCCCACTCATTGCTGAGAGGCAATTCAATATTTTAGATTGGACTGTTAGTAAACTTCTATTTCACAGAGTTTTCCAAATCAAATGTGGAGTTGCCAGACATTTTGTCTGCCATTTTTCCAAATTTCTGCCAGACACCAAAAAAGTATTGCAGACAACTTATAAGCATTACAACTATTTTGGAAAATGTTTGTCAGACATTTGGACTGGCATAAGAGAATCTGTCGGACATTATTGTTTTTAGGCAGACTTTTGCCCATGTCCGACAGGATTTGGAAAACTCTGATTTCAAAGTAGCCCTGCCCTATGGGCTTGTAATTTTTTTAAAAATTTAATATGTTGGGTTGCAAAAATGTTAGATAAGCAGATATACAGTTGAACCTCATTATCTCGAGCTTGATAGGACCAAGAAAAAAGTTCGAGATATCGGTGGATTCAAGATATTGAGGGTAAAAAATACTCAGAAAATAGGTGGTTGGGACCTCAAAATTCAGTTCGATATTATAGCCATGGTATTCGAGGTATCAGTGTTTGACTTTATCATGTTAAAAAGAAGTAACCCACCAATATCTTTGTAAGAAAAGATAGATTTAGTCAACATGAATGCCCCCATATGGCCATCTCCAAGGTCACTTTAAGTGTAAAATTTTGGCATGAAAAGAAATATCTTTGCCAATTTTACGAAATACAAGTTATTAGTTATATGAAAGCATTTAGAAGTTACATGTGTGACCAAAGGTAAAAATTTTCAAAAATGGGCCAAACCCCAAGGTCAAGGTATGAATAGAAGAGAGAGAGAGAAAAAGGGGATCTTGTCAAAAGAATTGCACATATGTGAAATATGAACCATTCAAAAATTATGGTCAAAGTTTAGTTTTTTCAAAAGAAGGTCAAACTTCAAGGTAAAGGTCACAATGTCTAAACTAACAATGTACCTGTGCAATATATACAATGTACATGTATGAAAGTTTTTGACAAGGTTAAAGTTTTTTGTCGGGCCAAATGGTTGGGCGGAACAAGTATACCCCCCCCCCCCCCCCCCATATTTGATGATGGTGCTAAAGTTAGAAATTAGTATACCTAACAGGTATTTTCTTGAATTATTTGCGTTTTGTTGTGCGCTAACTCCTACAATAAATGAATTGAGTTGGGATATATAGTAATTCTACTAATGGAAATAAAAACAAGACAGTTGTTAAATCAATACAATGAGATGTTAAAGATGCAACACCACCACACTAATGTTCAAAATAATGGAATTTTGCAGAACTTTATGTAATGTCCTAAGTTTTGTATGATCCACTGGATTCCTCAGACTCTCCGAAAACCTTAAAAGCAGAGAAAAGATATTGTCTTCCGTTCTATTTTCATCTACTATTAAATGGAAATAAAATGTGGCAGATGTTTTATTAAGCAATGTTCTGTCAGGGTTGTCAATTTACTGAACTTGTGAAATTTGTGAAAAATATGAAAATTCAATATAAAGTAACTTTAGGCCAAAAAGAAATTTTGTGTTTACTGTCACCTGCTGGAAAAAAAAAATAGGGTCGATAGCTCAGATTTTTTTTGGGGGGGGGGGTCATTCTATGTTTGATGTTTGTGTATACATGTTTGTATTATCATTTGATTATCATGTATTATCATTTGTGTAAAATTATTGTATTTTACAGTTTTAAACAGCTGTCAACTGCTTTGGATGTTGTTATTTTGTGCAAAAGTGGGGTAATAGTCAGTTAGGTTCTGGAGAGACAAAAATTTTGGAAATAGCAAAATTGTTCACTATAAAGTGTTATGGTCGGGGTGAAAAAAATCAGGTCGGTCAGATGACAGAAATACACATCTTTTTTTTTTTTTTTATTATTTTTTTTTTTTTTTATTATTTTTTTTTTTTTTTATTATTTTTTTTTTTTTTTATTATTTTTTTTTTTTTTTATTATTTTTTTTTTTTTTTGTTTTTTTTTTCTTTTTTTTTTTTTTTTCGTTTTTGCCTAAACATTTGCTTTTTTGTGGGGCATTAGAAAAAAAAAATATTGAAAATCTTCTGACCAGTCATCGGCAGTGACTCAAAACGAAGTGAAGTTCTGACTGAAATCGGTAGTTTTATAAGATCCATGTATACCTCTGTCAACTTTACCTTGATGTACACTGTGAATTGCATCTGAATATATGTTTGACAGATTGTGATGAATGCAAGGTGCTTCCACAATATCTATCATTTTCACCTATTATTCATGTGTTCAATCTTTTTTGACAAACCTATTCTTCAAAAATCTCATTCTGATACATTGTTTTTTGACTTGCAGGCAATTTATGATTCTTTGCCATATGAAAAGAGAGAGAAGGACACCATCAATACACTTCAAAAAGTGAGTGAAAGGATGATTAAAAGGCATTTTCATGTTTAAAAAAATGTACATTAAGGAAAACACACAATTTGAATATAAAACAGCAATATGAGTTTGCACATATGATACATGTAATTCGTAAATATAATTTCTAAAGGCTATTTTTTTTTTTTTTGGTCATCACAGTTTTATGAATATCAGAAGCCATACTGGGTACTCTCTGATAGCTCCATTTGTAAACTGTATTGTAAAACATTTGTAAACTGTATTGTAAAATAGTATTTGTACTGGTAGAAATACACACAAGATATCAGTCTTTCAATATATAATGCATGTAATGACCCATCTTTATTATCATTGTAGATTGCCAGTCGACTGAAGAAGAGATTTAAAAATTACATCCAGGTTCTACAGACCAATAAAATCACGGTTCAAAATATGTACAAGTTCCATGCAAGGAAACCCATGAACAGCATAAACATCAGCTGCTGCATGATTCCACCCCAAGAATTTGTGTAAGTTACTCTGATCATTGTTAGTTGTAATCTGAAACCCAAGCAATGACAAAACTGCCCCCTAGTTTCCATTGTCAGTTCTTGATGTATTCAGAACTTTACCACTTGCATAAATGCATGACTGACTTGGGGGTGGGGGGGGGGGGGGTGTCTCTCTAAGTACCAAAATGTTTGAAAATTGTAATCAGAAAATAGAACTGTGTTTGGAAGATCATTGTAGCCTTGGTCAATCTTTTTCCGCACATCCCTTCTCTGAACATTTATTTTACTCTGGATGTATATATTGTACAGGACAAGCCTCTTCTGTTATTCTTTCATTAAACAGTAGACCTCTCCAGTCCTGATTACACGTAGGTAGATCAAACGCTATCTACAACCACATATTGGACAAAAATCCAATCCCATGATATTGGTTCTCCTGTGGCCAAGCAAACAATTACCTGGCCAGGTCCTTTGTAGTTGTGTGAGTAACTCCTTTTGACAGTCAGGACTGTGGAGTAGGTCGAGGTAACTGGCCGAGAATTACCTGTGTGCTTTTCAAAATAAGATTTAAATCCAATATCTTCTCATTCCCAAGTTTGGTAAAAGTGTTTGTATGGAAATGACACTGATATTCTAATGTGTATCCAAAAAAAAAGCGTAGGGCAACAATGGACTTGTTGCCCTGAAAAAAAAAAGAGAAAAAAAAGAAATGAATTACAGTTTGGTGATATCTTCTATCGAGATGAGATGAAAGCCGCCTAAACAGTCCTAATTTGAATAAATCTATCAATAATTTGGAAAGGAAAAGTGATTTTAGCTTTGATTTTCTACCTTTGATTAAATAGCTCCAATTTGGCTTTGGGGTGAAATTGTTAGAAAGATATTCCATCAATATTCAAATTACCATAAACTATCTGTTCAAACAAGAAGACCGAGCTTTTGAAGAGATAGAAGCTACACCATTTTTGACAAGTTTTGCCTTAGATTTGGCCTGCAGGTTGAATTGATAATACTTTGTATTCTGATATAGGTGAATAAATAAATTCTAATGAGCATATTACCTGCTATTATGTTCCTTTATTCTGGCCTGCTTTGGGAATCGGACATTAATAATTGATTCACAAAAATGCATGATTATTTACAAGAGTTTCCAAACAAATGTTTTTTGAGATGAAATGTAATACTTAAACTATGAATACTTTTTTACTACCCCAATCCTTCATTTAAGAAGAAATATTTTGCAAAGTGTACCAATATTGTAAGAGTTTCAGTGATACTCTGCAATTTTGGTTTTGTTAGCTCACAAGAGACGAAAGCTCGTCAGATTTTCTAATTTAGTAACAGTTATCTCAATAAACTCATCTGTAAACTTTGTAATTTTCAACTTTTCTCAAGAACCACTGGGCCAGTTAAAACGAATCACAAAGAATCCTTAGGTATTTACCTTTATAGGTAACTAAAGTTTGTTCTATAGATGAAAGTCGTGTTCCCTATGTAGAAAAGATACAGTACTAGTTGAACTTTGGTATCTCAAACATTGATATTTATCTCAAAATACCATGGATATGTTAAAATGAGTTAGAAATCCCAATGATGTCATCTGGAACCTTTGGATATCTTAAAGTTTTCTCGGTCCCATTGAATTCTAGATAACAAGTTTTGACTGTAATTGAAAAGTAAAAAGTGGGATGGTATTATGAAAAATCTTTTTTTTGACAACAGCCACTGAACCAGAAAAGTGAAAACTTGTTTGTAAGATTCCTCATGAAGGTTCAAATTTCCCTGCAGTTAGGACAGTGCCACTGTAAAGATTCATAATGTCCATGTTTTTGTTTTTGTTTTCAAAATCTAAGGTTTGATTATGTCATGACCCCCACCTGGGCTTTGAGGAGGTCACAAAAAGGATGCTCAGTACTGAGTTTATCAGAAAGAATTCTTTAAGATCTTTGCAAAAACTACAAGGGATTAAATCAGAGGTCAAGGTTGTGAAAACCCTTGTTTTTCTCAATCGGCAATCCTCGGCTAACTTCGCTATGCTCCGTATACACCTCGGATGTGAATGGTGTAGGGATATGCATCGATTTGATACATTTCTCGGCAGGAAGTACCTGTTTACTCATTCCACTCCGCTTGGCCTATTCCTTCGGCTACAGACGACTTTCTCGCATTGATGCAGTTTAGAAAAAATGGACTTGGCATTCACTCAGGGAATAATTGTAAGTTATTTGCAACCGGTTTCTTGCTGATATAACGGTCGTGTAATTGGAGCCGACGAAACGTATATTTTGTTTTGAACACGTGAATTCAAATATCCAATATGGCAACAATCCGATCACATCCGAGTCAGTGTGTGAGGTACAAGCCACGCGCGGAGTTCCGAATGTGTTTTTTTTAGGTCAAAGGTCAAGGTTGTATCAGTTAATATGAAACCTTGTAGGCAGAATACAGACCAAACTATAAGCTCCCAGATCATACATCTCAGTAAGGTCAAGCGGCATGAAATAAATGCTGATTTGGACAAGTAATTAAGTCATTTAATTTCCCGATTTGAGCATCGGAAACATTTAAAGCTTCGGAAACATTTAACTGAATTATTTTTTCACAATTTCGAGCTGTTGATAAAGGAAGCGTTACATACTTAACTATTTGTGGAGAAATATTTTGTTTAATACAGTGAAAACAAACGGCCAAATTATATTTGTATGGGTTATTACAGATCATTCGATTCCATTCTGTTAGGTTAAAAAATGTTGGCGACTGACAAATTTTGAAAATGGCCTACAAAAGTGGGGGAACTTGCAAGCAAAAAAAAAAATGACTGGCAGAAATTTTCAAGTTTTGCAAACACTGTGAAGGTGTATAATGAATTGGTGATGTGTATTTGATGAGAGCAGTTTTCGACCATTCTTAAACCTGACATACTTCTATTAGCTGCATAAGGTTTTAATAGTTGTATTTTTTTTATTTTCAGGGAAGATAACCAGTATGGCTGCAGGGTCTCAAGAAGAACCACTTGTGATCTGTACCCCGACAATTTCAGGGAAAATGCATTTAACCCTGGCAGGATGTTAACAGAAGGTAGGGATACTCTGTTTCTGTTTAAAAGATTCATGTATTGAAATTACATTCCTGTCAACTTTTGAAAATCCCCTTGGGGATTGTCAAGACACATTTATGATATTTGGAGGGAAAAAAATAAAGTATCATTGCATCACAAATTATTGTAAACTTAACTGATAAACACACAGGAATATATATGTCAATATTGATTTTAGTCAAACTCACTGAGGAACAACAATACTACATGTATATCCAGACTCTTGTATACAACTAGGAGAAATAACCAATTTGTAATAATATAAGGAAATGTATAGGCAGTTTTACTGAAGAACCCTATTTTAATTATGGGGGATTATCTAAAAACACAAATGGTTTGCATTATGGAAAGATAAAATGAAGCCTAAACGTTATTCAAATAATTCCTTTGACTCAAGTATCTGTGGATCTTATTGCGCTGAGGGTAGGAAATGCTTTGGTTGAGCTTTTGAAAGTTAAAGAGTATCATTTACACACTTTGGCTCCCTTCAATAAAAGAAAACCTGTTTGATCATTTCAAATGCCTGTCTTGACAAAGTTGTTTGTGAAATATTACACAACTCTCTATCTATCATGCTGTCATAAGGTTCCCATGAGGGAGCATTCAAAGTAAAAGAATTTTTGTTTTTGGAAATAATTTTCTGGAAAAAAAAAGATGGAACCCCCAGAACTTGTATATTATGAATTACTCACAGAGTACAGTGTTATATAAAGATGATGATTTAAAAAATAGACTGTAATATACAATGAATTGTTTGTTTTACATTGCAAAATTTTATATGCAAAAATTCACATTATGAGACAAAGTCTATGTCATTTTGATTGGATTTCTTTTATATCGTGTGAATAATTGCATAATGTTTGTGTGGATTTGCTCTCAGTATTGGATCAACCTTGAAACTTAAGTTACAGTTGATTTTGTCCCCAGAATGCATAAACATCCCCTACTACTTTAGATAGGGGTTGTGTTCATGCCTGCCTAGCAATGGACAGTCATGGTGGCATGTTGTGTAAAACAGGCCAGGCTGAAATGGAAAACCAACAGTCCTATCCAGATTTATGGACAGTTTTCCATTTATAGTGGGGACGTTTTTCATGCTTTGGTTGGTTCTGGCTGTGGATATTACTGTCTTTTACAAAAGGACAAAGTGTGATGTATATGGCTTACAATGTCCGTATTCTACTTAAATTGTATGCTCATGCACATTGATGTATCATAAAGGCCCTTATAAATATTCTGATGTTATATCATGTACAGTTTTCTGTGGCATATATTCCTAACTATAGATCAAATAAAACCCAGTTCCATGGAATTTTTATTCTGTGAAGTGGAGCTGTGCTAGCTAGGGACATTTGTATCTTGATTGTATCTAGTTTATTACCATATCTACATATCATCAAAAACAATTTGGGTCTATGTGTGGTGTCAGATTCACTTTATAGTGCTGCACATGTGGAGGAAAACAGCTGTTTTTCTTGAACATAGGTAGTGTTCACAGGTACTTCAAAAAACTTGTATTAATGCATTCAAGATGTCAAACAAGCAGCTATCTCAAAGGATTCCTTCATTAAAGCAAATACTGACTTTTTTCATGTGGCTTTGGTACATTAGCTATAGTTTGATAAACCACTTGTTTTTGAATAGTTACTCATTTTCAATTCTAGCATAATCCATGTAAGCCAAAAAAAAAAAAAAAAATTGGAAGTGCTGTTTAATATTTAAAAATAGAAATTTGGAGTAAAATTTCAGAGCACTAAAAGGTGTGCATTATTATTCCAAAATTACTTTTGTAAACCATGGAGAATGTCTGATGAGCCAAGACGAACAGATGATAACTTTTTACTTGAACCAGTTTGCAAAAAGGTCACAAGGTGAAAAAAATACATGGCACATTAAAATAGAACAGCTTTAGAAAAATGAGCTGATACAGGTTTCCAAGCTATGATTTCTTTTAGCATAGGCTTATGAAATGCTGGGAGATGGGTTGTGTTTTAAAGCAAATTGCCTGTTATTAAATCCAAAAGGTTCTGCTTGGCTAGCTGAGTGGATCTCATAAAAACGGCAAGCATTATCCCAGCTTCTTAAGGCTTTTGGAGAGCTTTTGTAGATCAATGAAATGGCTTTCCCAGTCTTGTGATACTTGGCTATTATACCTGCAATTGGAGTATTCTCACATCTGTGCAAAATTAAGATTTTTCCCCCCTATACTTTATAGAATCCCTCAGAAAAATTGTGTTAAGTTTGTCCAGATTATTTTTATCACCTCAGCAATTTATATTCCCAACCCAACCAATATTTAGATCTTTACTAGTATGAAGAACAGTATGTTGAAACTGTGTACTAAGAAAAAATTTTGAATCCTCCTTTTAGAAATGAATTTGTTATTGAAGTCATATACATCATATCCATGCATTTGATATCAGGGAGAATTAAATAATTTGCCCCCTGGTCAGAAGTGATAAATGGCCTACCATACCTGTCCAGATGGCCTTTTAAACCTGTAGTGTGAATGGATATCCTAAAACCAATGTTATTATTCCATGAAAAATGTAAATGAAAAGGTCCTCATTCAGGGGCTTGGTTAGATGAGTTCTACATTCACGCAGGTCTGATAAATGAAGCTGATAAAATTCATAATAAAAAAGAAAAGTATAAATCAGAAATGATAAAAGATCATTGTAGGCCACCACTTTTTAAGGCCCTCAGGCAGATGAATAGCACAGTGATAGGGCCCCATCTATCCACGTTTTGCTTTCCCACATATTGGTACATACTCTATAATAACTCTATACAGATCCACTTTCTCTTCTTGCAAAGTAGTAATAAAAAGATATTTGTTAACCAGTACGTTGGCTGTTTTTCTACTTGGCAATATTATGAATTCTTATAACTAACTCTTCAGTCTTCACCAATCTTTAATGTTATCTTAAATGACTTATTAAAAAAACCCTCTTTTAATCTGAATTGCAGTTTGGAAGGACAACAAGAAGCTATTTCCTGGATTGAAGTGGCAGTATTTTATCTCAGTGGAGGGCATTCATACCGAGTACCCTGCCAATGCTTTCTCCTGGTTCAACAACTGTCCTCAGGCTCATGACATTAGACACAGGTAAACAGTTACTTATCTTTTAACCCTACCCACCCATTCTCACACCTCGATGTGATGTAGAACAAGAACTTGGTAGTCTTTACCATGCTCATTACAATTTATCACACACATGCTGCCATGCATGTACACACAAACACACACACACTACATTTCAACCAACTGCGAGTCCTTTTAATATGCAGTGCAGTAGTGACTTGATTAAGCCCAGTGAGGTAGCTCTGATGCAATGTTTTTTAATTAAAATTCTTGCATGATAGAAAGATATCTTTGAAAGAGTATTATTCATTGTTTATATAAAAAAAAAATCTGGTGAATTTTTGTATTGAAAAAGGTTTATATGTTTGGTTTTTTTTCTAATAAATCAATTATCTATATTTTAAAAAATGCTGTCAAAGGCAATAACTCCTATGCTGGTAGTTAGCTGTTGTACGAGGGTTGTCCGTAAAGTTCGTGGACAACCTTGATAAAAACTGACAAACATTGATAAAGTATATGAAACTAACATTTTCGTTAAATTCATGTTTTATTTTATTAATATGCAAATTTTCATTACAAACAAAGCACATTTAGTTATAATTCAAAGACAGAAACTCATACCCGGAGCATTAAAGTGAAAATCATTGACGTTAAAGACAGTTAACTTTTCGCAACGTAGTCACTGTTAAACTCAACACGCACATTTCTTATATCGCTTTAACCAGTCATCAAAAATGTGAGCAAACTTTTCTGGTTTCATACAAATAGGCGAAGGTAACATCGTGTAAAACGTAATCATAATTAAAAAAATATATATATACAAAATCGAGTGTAGGGCAACACGGACCTCCGACAAAAGCTAAGGTAGGATCAGGTGCCATGGAGGAGTAAGCATCCTTTGTTGACCGGTCACACCCGCCGTGAGTCCGTAGTCGAAATAAAGTAAATGGGATTACCCATTATTCATATATAGATCGTGGGATACAATTTCATATACCGTAATCTTTGAAATTCCACATTTCCCTGCAATTTCACAAATTGTTAGTCTCCATGCAAGCACTTCACGAATTTCATTTTTCGCAGCACTGTAATTCAGAAAGATGGTCTTCCTTCACGCATGCCATCCCGAAACTGTCCCTTCCGGTCCAAAAATCTTCTATATCACTTAAACACTAATGAACGCCCACATTACAATGTTTTTCCACTGTATGGATGTCTCTGTGGATGTTTTTCCGATATCTACACAAAATTTTATCGCTGCTCTCTGCTCCACCTTTTCCAAAAACATAATTTTTTTGAACAAGGACGAAACTGTCTAAATCGATCCAAACCTTGATTTCTTTGCTATTTCAATACTTTGAACGTTCAAATTTTGCAGGTTTGACATTGAAACTCTTGGAAACATTATAATGTAAAAATCATCTCAATCTTCGCGGGATTTTACAAAATACAAATGAACTGAATGAAACGATAAACAATTTTTTTAATTAAAATTTTGCCGTGCTCTGGGTCACTATCCCAAGTCTAATAACGAAGTCATACTTGTAATTATACATATGAAATCGGACAAAATTTTACATTTTTTAATTCACATATAGCAAAGGATTATAAATATGCTGATAATAAATATCTATAACGTTGCTTTTATATAAATTAAGGCCTGTCCACGAACTTTACGGACAACCCTTGTATGTCTATAATCAATTTGTGTGCATGTGTAAAGTAGCAGGTTTTTTAAGCTGTTGAAATTTTGTCATTTTGACCATATCAATGTGCGATTTTCTGATGGGGGGAGGGGGTTTGGTACAATGTATTACTTGGTCGTATTGTGCAAGCACACACGTTTCGTACTTTTGTAGTTTGAAATAACAAAATATAACCAGATGAATTTTGTGTAGAAATATTTTAGAACCTCTTCTTTTTGTGGGAATCAAATTAATATGTCTTCCCTACCTTTTATGTCTCCCCCCACCTTGGTGGGGAGACATATTGTTTTTGGCTTGTTCGTGTGTCCGGATTTTTACAAAACTTTAAAATATTTAGCAAGGACATCATATGTAGTTGTGCATATTACCAGGAAATTTTGATCCCCTAGTTTTTTGGGGATTTATGCCCCTTCGAACTTAGAAATTTGCCTTAAATCCTCAAAACTAACCTTGTCAGCGCAACCCCTCTGAAACTGCTGATCCAATTTTTAAGAAACTTGATATGTACTAAGCAAGGACATCATATTTAGATGTGCATCTTTACCAGGAAATTTTGATCCCCTAAATTTTGTGGGCGTTATGCCCCTTTGAACTTAGAAATTTTCTGTAAATCCTCGTGAATAACCTTGTCAGTGCAACTCCTCTGAAACTACTTAATCCGATTTTTACGAAACATGATATGTAGCAAGGACATCACATTTAGCTGTGCATATTATCAGGAAATTTTGATCCCTTTTTTTGTGGGAGTTATGCCCTTTTGAACTTAGAAATTTGCCGTTAAATCCCCATTCCTTATCAGCGCAACTCCTCTGAAACTAGTATACTACTGATCCGATTTTTACGAAACATGATATGTAGCAAGGACATCATATGTAGTTGTGCGTATTACCAGGAAATTTTGATTCCCGAATTTTGTGGGAGTTACTCAACTGACAGCATGGGGGGAGACATATGTTTTTGCCTCCATTTTCAAGGATTTAGAATGAAAAAGCTTATTTGTAAGGACTCTATGTCTTGTTTTCTTTGTTCATGAAGAATTTAGATTTTGTTAGATTAAACCAATTTTACCCCCTCCCATAAAATCAATGATGCTGCATTAATTTTGAACTTTGCTACATTTGAGTGTGAATTTAATAGTCCATAGTGTAACAATGGGAAAAGCTTACAGTGTGCATAAGCAGTCGAATATTCCTGACTATGATCAGCTATGAACATGTTCAGAAGAACAATGTAGCATGAAATTGCTTCTAGGTAACCGAGGAAAACAGTGGTTGTGGGTTTGACAGTTTATTTCTCAGTTAGGAAATGTAGCAGACATTTTATATACAAGATATTTACTGCCCAGCTTTTACTTGTAAAACATAGCCTGGTTTCCAGGCACATAAACAGTGTTTTTAAGGCAGTGGTGGTGTGCATAGATGAGAAAACGACAACTTAAATCGACATTTGATGGGAAAATTTACGTCTTAGAAATAACCTTTTAAATTGACCCATTGTGCAGATGTTATGCAACCGTCTTCAAAAACCACTAATCAAAGCACCCTGAGTTAAACTACATCTATTTTCATTGTAACGTAAACAAGAAACAATTTAGTTTGTTCAGTGTATATTCCTGTATGCCTTTGACTTGCTTATTTCAAAGTGGAAACTGTTTATTGAACTAGCTTGAAGTTGATATAGGTTTTGTGTATCTGAATGAAGGGGGCAATGTACATAGGCCAATAAAAGAGTAATTAAACATCAAAGCTAGTCTGCAAAGCCACAGCATTTAGCGGCAGTGTTCCAGCATAATAGGGATTTTAAACATGTACAATTTCCTTTGATGTCTGTTCAGACTTGTTAATATGGATAATTTTTTCCAGCATATGAATAGGAATTTTTTTTTTAATTAGACAGGAAAAGATAACATGGCAATTGATTGCTGGGTAATTTGTATTGAACAAAGTTTGTCATTTTTGTTGTAAACCCCTCCCCAGTGAGCAATATTAGATATATACCTTCATTGATCATTTTGCAGTTAGATAATACTTACCAATAATATAAGACCATAAATCAAATAGTGTTTGATATGTCCTTTCATCTGAGATTATTTGATAAACCAATGTTTTATGTCTATTTCCTATTAATCATGAAGTAAAAAATCACTTTTAAGTAATTAGAATCTACAACCTAATGAAATGGCCATAGAGTCGCAACTCATCAGGGGTGTGCATTCCTAGTCTTTCAGCAGTGTGTTTTTATTAGGCATCTAATGATGAAAGTTAATATCTAAACAGGTTAACCAAGTATAAAACAATTCTCTGGGCAGAAAGGCAAAAAAAAAAAATCTTTTGGGATCATCAGCTGAAGCTAGCTAATATAAGTATTCCAAACTATCAAAGAGCAGCACTTGACATGCTGCGGAGCTGATTGTATCAGAAAGTGGCCTGTTAACAGCGGGGTGATGTTTAACTTCCACTCCAGGGGGGTGAAGACTTCACAAGCCAAGCCTCCATCCTCTCCACAGTGTGTTTTCTTGATGAGTTCTAGAAAAGTTTGTCAAAAAAAAAAAACTCTGCCTGAATTCATAAATTATACATTCCAATTATTTTTCCATAGAAACACACAGTACGGGTGATGCATTTACTGGTTTTCTTTGATTGGTCTAGATTTTTTGGTTAGGATAATGGGTCACAGATGATGGTCACAAATACCTGGCGCAGTGAAAATCGGCAGACACTTCAAAGAAAATAGGTTCCAGTTATTTGATTTTCAAAGAGAAAGAGATAGAGAGAGAGAGAAATTATTTCTCCCAAGTGAAATACATTAAATAAGTTCTGTAGTTTTCAGTGCACACATGCATGGTATTGGCAGTTGGTTGTCAGAGAATTTTTGTAAAATACGGCCTCATGTGATTTTAAAATTTGCATGACAATCAGAAATTGCATGCATACTGGAGTGGAAATGGGATCGCATAAAAATAAAAATAAAACTAGAACCAGAGTTTGGTATGCTAGGAAGGGAGTGAATTATGGAGAATTGATGAAATCAGGATCACATAAAACAGAGTACATGCATCCAAACACCATTTGTGCAGCAACTTGTATGAGGCATTCACATGCAAGCCTATAATTACGATCATTATGTGTAGTCTTGTATTAGGGACGTAGAAGAGAAATGATTGAAGTAAATGCAGTGAAATAAGACCCACATAAAATAAACTATTCGAACACAAGATCGAAATAAATCAACTACCTGGAGAGAGCCTGTTCAATTATATCCAAACTTAACTGTGCATTTTTGAGCATGGCTATCAAAGTAGCAATTTTCTTTTGATTTCTCAGACTGGTAATAAGCTATGAGATATAAACTGACAAGGTTGAACCTTAAAAAATAGAGAATAAAAACACACAGAATGAGACTAGTTTATTGGAAATATAAATCAAATAGTTATTAAACAGCAGACCTTTGATGTAGTTGAAAGCAAACATGAGTGTCACAGACTTCAAAAACCTTTGGTTGGTCGATGGAGGCAAGCACAAAGTCAGAACTGTAATTATGTGTATTACTTGATATTTTTGTTTGATTGTTGCATGAAATAAAAGGGGTATTTTTTTATCCTTCTCCTCACAATTGACATTTCAGGGAGTATATTGGTCTTTGATCTCCTTGAATTACCAATTCGAATTAATAGCTCCACAAGGAAATGAGATTAAGGGTATGAAGGTCAAATGATGTCATGATGCACCAGACAAAACAGACTGGAGCATAAAAGTATTGAAATATTAATGATTTGAGAGAATAGAGAAATTCATTTGAAAGCATGTGGTGAAATGATACCACGTCTGCTTTTGTCAATGATCAATACATGGGCAAAAAAGCATACAACAGAGGAATGTTTGGATAGGCTGTGTTCTCGACCTGTAGATTATATTTATTGTTATAAAAGTTATGGTATAAAGAGAACAGCATATACTGATTCTAAGGTTGCAAATTCAAAGGTGAAGTTCACAATCAAATAATAACTGGGTTTGTGTGAGGTAGATCTAGTGAGGTAATGGGGCCAAAGTCATTAGGTTTGAGCCCAGTGTTCTTGGAATATCTGAACCAAAGGCTGAGCGAGCTGTTTTGTTTAGAATTTATCTGTCATCATCAACTTTTCACATGTTTTACAAAGCCAGTTTCAACTAAACTGGCCATAAAGCATCCTTTGGTTAAATTCAAATGAAGGCCAGTGCTTTCCTCCAAAGGGAGGCAATTATGAAACATTAAAATTATAGCTGCAGTGATGTAATCTTTAATACCCAATTTTTACCATTTTGACATTTTTGGATGAGGGTTAAATTTCGAAGCATTTTCTTTGATGCAAATGTTACCAAGTCAATTTAGGAAAAATGAAAAGGAAAGAAAATGTTTTCCAATTCGGATACACTTAGATAAGGTGAAGACTTTTTCATCTTCAGCTGAACACCCTGTTTTAGCTCACCTGATTGAAAGGCTCATATATCTGCTTTTCACTGTCATCTTCTCCAGGACCACATGACCAATTTCAGTCGAACTTTGCGCAAATCATCCTAAGGTAAAAGGGAATTTTGAATTTTTCAAATGAAGGGCCATACCCCTTCAAAGGGGAGACAATGAAGGAAAAATGGGGTGGGTCAATTGAAAATCTTCTCAAGAACCACTGGGTCTGTATTGATGAAATTTGGTATAAAATGTCCATGGGTAAGGGGATTCTAGTTCAAATGAAGGCTCATGTAGGGGAAGTAATAAGGGGAGTGTAATAAAAAAAAAAAAACGACAAAAGTATCATAAAATTTCTGAACACAATACAGAAATAAGAATCTGTTAAAATGTATAAATTTTCAGTAAGGATTTTTAACCAAGAATTTATAGTTATGCTTGATACTAATGAAAGTCAAGAGAATCTCATTTAACAATTGTGCGGTAGGAAGGGGAGGGGTGGGGTTACCGGTATTTTACAATTTGTGTATTATGGCAGTGGTGTGAAATGTTCATATGTCTTTTGGAATGTGTTAAATGTTAACTGCCATTGTGTGCATGTAGATGTACATATAATCAAATAATTATGTTTTTTTCTACTTGTATATGGCATAAAATACATTGTTCATATGTATTTAAATGCAGTGTTATTGTAATAAAAAATTCACATTGTTTATTGCATAATAATTTTGAATGACTTATTTATCAAACACTGTTTTGTTTCTCAAACCTTGCATTTTGATCTCCAGTAGCCATTTTGAAATCATTATGTGTGTGGGATAAATATGCAGTAATTGAATACATGTATATATATCATGCAAGATACATGTATTTCTAAGTGTAAGTGAGGGCCCAGAGTGATACTGATACAGTTACTCAGATAAATGTTGTTACCAATGATACCCTCCAATGGTTTATTCAGTATTTTTTTTTTTTACTAATTTCAGTGATGTGTACCTGTCGACTGTACAACCTCAGCCACAGCATGTTGTCATAGTGATGGACCATGGCAACTCCCTCAGTAGCAACCAGCTGAAGACGGCGAAGGGGATAGCCAAGCAATTTCTGAACTCTTTGTCAGAAAGAGATAGGGTAGGTGTAATACACAGAGATCATCTTACAATTACAGTTCAGTTACATTCTTATATACACATACATGTGATATCTCACGCTTTTGGGGTGAGACTCACCCTTTTTGAAGCAATCTCACGACCTCACGCGCGGGAAACAATATCTCACCCCTAAAAAATATTTTTGTTAAAATTTTTTTAGTACCCGGTAGTCATTTTCTTATCAACGATGTCAAATTNTTCTTACAACTGTCCATGTCTCAATTCAGGTATTAAATGTCTGAAAACTATTACAGTCTGTGATTGTTGTGTTCTGTGCTGTACCTATATATATAATTGCCTTTGCAGGTTGCTGTTTTTGGTCTGGCCTCTCGTCCGTCGTTTCCCCGTGATCCTAGCGATGACTCCTGCTTACCCAGCTCTCTTGTCCCAGCGACATTTGAAGCTAGTCTCTTCTTCAGCAGCTTTGTGGATAATCTTCATCAGGAAGATGGTCAGTAAAGAGAAGCCATTTTGACAAATATAAAATTGCTCATAGCTCATATTTTGACAATATTTTATTCTCTGTGATCTTACCAGTTTATGAATTGTAACATTTTCATTTTATTTATCACTGTGTATGTATGGAAAAATTTCACAAGAACCTTATTTTTTATGTAAAGGCAACATCTCGAATTAGTGTGAAAATTAAGTTTTCACAATTAAAAATAATTTACTCTTCATGTGTGGAGTAATTTTCCTTACAGCAATTTTTTTTCTTTATTGCAGCCTCCACCAATCACTCTCTTGGTTTCCAAACAGCCTTTGAGATGATTGAAAACATGATCCGAAGAAGCAAAGGAGTTAACATTGGTAACATCTTTAATATAGTACCAGTTACTAAGTTTCAAAAGTAAATAAAGGTTTTATAATAATGGTGAATGTATAAGTGGCTAAACTACTGATTTTATTTATCAGAGAATGCCATGATACTGTACATAAGCAGAGGCCTGTTATCATCATTAACGGAGGGGCGGGACATCATGGAGACCATTTCCATTCACAATGGTCGACTGGGTCACAGAGTCATCATCAATACTTACGCTGTTATAGATGGTATTCAGTTTTAATCATATTTCATTGTGCTGTTGCATGATTTATTATATGTATGTTGTGGAAATGCAGAGATTTTTAAGATGTGGATTGAATTGGGTTTTGACTGTAATAAAATAAAGTAATGCTTCTCAATGATATTTATTTAAGGTGGCCTTTTGATATCAAAATTAATGAGTAGAAAAATGTAAATTGTATTCATGAATGATAGAAGTTCACAACCCCTTTGCATATATGTGCAGGGATAAAACCAGAGTTGCCATCATGAAGGTGCAATACATAGTTTACATATATGAATAAATTGGCATGCTGTGCATGCATATTATTTCATTAAAGGTTTTGAATTAATTGCATTTACGATAACTATTTGTGAAGAATATATATGCCTTCCAATAGTGTATATTAGTTGCCCAGTGTCACATGCACTTACTTCTCAATATACCGATACTTGTTGACAATCTGAAAGTATTAATGTTAAGTGTCACATGGGTAGGTAAATGGGGGGGGGGGGGGGGGGGGGAGTATTAAAAAAGTAGACGGTTTTCTTTGATTCGGAAGTTTTAACTATTATAAATGATTATATGTTTTTGTAACACAACAGAATTCAGTCGAGTGATTTATCTTTAAATGATGTCCTGAAATGTTTAAGGTTTTATTTTTTAAGGAAATGTAGAACTCCCAAGATATTGCTTTCTTTTTAAAAAGAATATCATAATATTTCTCTCACTGAGGTCTCTTGATACAAGTTGTTTTGCTTCCATATTGAAGTACTGGGGTAGTACATCTGCAGTTTTGGATTTTGTTTCGTTCAGAAGTTTCGATAACAAAGGACATTTGCATTTTCAGATGGAAAGCATATAATGTTTGAGAAGAGTATTTTACAAGATATTGCTGAACAGAACTTTCTCAAGTATGAGGTCCAGTACAAAAGTCCCAAGCCTGTCATCGTAAGTACAGAGAGAAAACCCAGTTTCTTTTAGGTCTCAAATACAACAGCATAGCATCTATCTCAGATTGTGTTGAAAATATAGAGACAAAATTATTGGTAAAAGGAAAATACAGATTGTAATGTTAATTTATACCCCCCGCAAACGAAGTTTGGGGGGGGGGGGGGGTATATAGGTTTCACCCTGTCTGTCCGTCTGTCTGTCCGAAGTATGTTGTCCACAACTCCTCCTAAACGTCTTGCAGGATTTTTATGAAACTTTGTGGAGTGTTAGAATACATAGTAGAGATGTGCATATTGTCAGGAACGGAAATTTGTGTTTTAGACAATTTATGTAGAAGATATGAACATTTGGACTTAAGCATTTTTCACCAATATACCTATGCATCAGTGCGTTGTCCGCAACTCTCCTAAACGACTTGCAGGATTTTTATGAAACTTTGTAGAGTGTTAGATTACATAATGGAGATGTGCATATTGTCAGGAATTTGTTTTGGACAATTTATGTAGAAGATATGAACATTTGGACTTCGGCATTTTTTCACCAATATACCTATGCATCAGTGTGTTGTCCGCAACTCCTCGTAAACGACTTGCAGGATTTTTATGAAACTTTGTAGAGTGTTAGATTATATAATGGAGATGTGCATATTGTCAGGAAATTTTGTTTTGGACAATCCAAATACAAGATATGAAATTTTGGACTTAGGCATTTTTCACCAATGTATGCATTAGTGCATTGTCCCAACTCCTCCTAAACATAAATATACAGTCAAAACCTCGTTACTTGAACTCGATGGACGAGAAAAAAGTTCGAGTATCCAGGGGTTCGAGATATCCGAAGTTAACTTCCATATCACTTTGTTTTGAATTACCATCTCGCATATCGCTTTGGGCCAAACGTACTTATTTCATACGCATCGTTAATTTTATCGACATTTTCAGCCATGTCGAAAGCGGTTGCGTAGGACACCGTATTTCTCGCGATGGCGGCTTTTGATAGTTCACCTTTCTTCTCATCATCTACTGCTTGAAATTTAGGTTCTAATGGTATGCACTTCAATTTCCGTTTAACACCACCAAATAATCAACTATCCCCCCCATGTTTCAGACCGGGTCCTTCATTGATTGCTTATCTGGTTCGTCTTGAGACATGGTGTGAAGTGGCGATAAAATATCGTACCCCTTTATTACGAAAACAATATCTTTTTAATTGTAATATTACTTGACCAGGTTTTATACTTTTGAGTTTGCGCGGGCTGTGAATATGTTTACGTAAGGTCAGCTAATTGCAATTACATGCGCCCGAGCAGATGTATACCCACGCTGTATCAATTAACGTTTATCGATTAGAAAGCTATTCAACAGATCATGCTTATGTTCGGAAGACCGGAATTGGGTCTGAAGTTCGACATAAACCAGGTAAAATGTGTATTGGGACTAAAAAATACTTCGAGATAACCGGAGTATTCGAGATTCCGTGTTCGAGATATCCGAGGTTTTTTAATAATTTATATAGCAAAAACGGCCAGGACCGCCAACTCAGTTCGACATATCCGGAGTGTTCGACATAATCCGAGTTCGAGATACCGGGAGTAACCTGTACTATATTACCCATTGATTAGACAACTTCTGTTTAGTCTGAGAAAATCTGTTGTGTTCATTATGTAGTGTGCCCTGCGGGGGGTGGGGGGGGGGGTATTAGTTCCAAAAGGACAGTTCTAGTTGAACAGAGTGATAATGTGGTTAGTTTAAAAAATCTGCCTTTAAGAAACAATATTAATATTATTTCGATTCCAGATTTTTTAAGTAACAAAAATAATAAATTATCAGTTAAGGTGATTTTAAGCACACAAGTTGATTTTGTGATAAACCAAACACATGTAATTTTGTTATGGTTTGACAGAGTGTACTTTAACTTGGAGTTTAAGACTGTTGTTATATGTTGTAGGCTGGGATGATGGTCACCATTAATTCAACAAAAGACCTCAGTGTGTCGTGGGCAAATTCTACCTGCCCTCAACAAAGACTGCCCCTGAAGCCCCAGTCTTCTCTCTGCGTACATGGACATGCAGATCAAAGTAAGAAAGTTTTGATTTTAAAACATCCCATTGGCAGTAAACAATGTTACTCTACCTTTGTTAACTTCAAGAACATCTATGGGGAGGTAAACTGTTGTAAGGCTAATATGTAAAAAAAAAAATATCACAATTATTTAAACATTGCAGAAGGAAAAGAAGATTTCAAGTACCTGTTGGTCTTTTTCAGCCTTAACAATGACATAAGTCAGCCCTGTTTCCATGGCAAAAACTGATAGGCATCATGGGAGTTGACCTACATATGAGGATGTAGTCAGGATGTGACATATTACAATCAGGACATCAACTCCTACATCTTTCTCATCAATACAGACGGTAAGACGGACAGCTGTACACAGGATTTGTTCTCTTCGTTTATAAAAAATTGTACACTAGTTTTCTTAAAGGGTTTGGCCCACAAACCACCAAATATGGCCTAGTCTTGAGAATAAATAATTTTGTTAAAATAATGTTCTCCAGGGTTCATGCTTTCAGAAACAAACTTTCTTTTTAAAATATTTGCATGATTTTCTTACACCAAAGCGAACGAAATTGGATATTTATTGTCATTTTCAATGCTGTGTTCACTTTGACGTCCGTGTTATTTTGTGTTCTGCATGTAAAGATATTATATTGGTTCGTATGTTATTTAAAATATCCAATATGTAAGATACCATTTATAATGCTTCAAACATTATGAACTGATTGAATATTACATGTACACATCCCGGGTACATACTAGTAACTGTCAATTCGTGATGTGAAAGATTTGATATGATTGATTCTTTACTTCTTTTCAATTCCGTAATATCTATGTTTCTGCTGTACCCACACTAGTATACATGTGACAGTTAAAATGAATGTAAAATAGAGAGTTTCCCACAACCACTTGAAC
>CAJDSM010034379.1:59-5059 GCA_903981925.1 Ostrea lurida
AAGAGAGAGATCGCATTCTACTTAGAGTCAACCATATTCATACATATGGAGCTAGCACATGGGATCGAATATGTATCCCTTTTGAATTTGGGGTCAAGTGTCCAAGTGGCACTTTGGGTATCAAAGAAGGCAATAGGCAGACCAGTGTTGTAGGCCTGGTTGACCGTTGAATTGCCATCCTTTCTTTTTAAAATTGTTAAGCTTTTGCAATGTTATTATTATTAATCACTAAATATTTCTTCTCTTTATAGAATAAAGCTTTTGAATAGCAGTTATATTTCACTAGGCCTTGTTTCATAAACTTTGCCAAGTTATGCTATATAATAACACATATAGCATACTTTGGCAAAGTTTATGAAACAAGAACCTGTGGTTATTATTGTAATGCTAAGTTTTTTTAAATAGTAAATGTTTTGAATTTAAGAAGTTTAATCTATTTTAATTGACAACTTTGTGGTCATATTTATTGTCTGTATTTTTCAATCCATTTTGGTGGCTTGTGTCAAACGTCAAAATTTAAAAACAAAAATAAATGCATGTCCGTATATAAATTCCTTTGTCTTCATTCAAAGCTTAGCGGCGGTAAGCGTGGCAGTCAGTTTAGATCGTTTGCCTAGCATGCAAAGGTTTGGTTGTTCAAATCCAAGTAGTGACAGACTCGTAATATTACAGTGCAATGCGAATGCGCCGGTAACAGGTGTGATCAGTGTCCACGGGTCATCGGAAATTGACCATAATTAAGAACGGATGACCGGCTGTGGCCAGCAGTAGTTGGACCATCACTGATTAACGGGTGAATACCCGATCATTAGGTCAAAATTTTGCTATCCTTCCAGCGGGTAATTGTTTGACGACTTCATAGAAGTGAAAGATTCTACTCGGGATTCTCCAAGATGACAAAAACACAAAACCTAACACAAACCCAAAAGCTTAGCGCTTTTTCACTACTTTAAGTACTTTGATTATCTAAAACTTGAAACATGCGCATTGAAATCCAGTTGAGAGGACATTCCCCCTTTTTTTTTTTTATCTAAACTTGAACCTGCGCATTGAATCAGTTGAGAGACATAAACACCATAAGTAGGTTGATGAAATATTGTTACAGAAATATAGGTAAGTTGACGATGGAGAATTTTTGTCATGCAAATCAATTGAAATGATATTTTTAAAGAAATGTATGATAAGTTTTATATTAACATGGTGCTATCATAATATGCAAAGTAAAGTGTAAGGTCATCTCGAAAATGTGAAAATATTCCAATCCCTCCCCCCCCCCCCCCCCCCCCCCCCCCCCTCCCCAATTTTTAAAGGAAAGAGCAATTAAAAAATTGAAACCAAGACAATATAATTTAACTAGGCCCTATTTATTTTGCCATAATGAAATTATGCATCCCTATTTTTAACAAATGCTGTACATAGTGTATCATTATACATGTAGTACATTTTGTAAAATACACGTGTAAATCAATTTATGTGATTGGATCTTTTAATTCTATGAAGATCCTGGATATTAAGTGTGAACATTTATACAGAGATAACTGCACATTGAAACTAAAATTTCGCTCCCCTGGATCAAGAAATCAGACTCTATAAATGGTATTGAATTTATGTTCAGAAAGCTTTTCAGAATCCTTTTTTTTCTTGAACATTTAAAGCAAACTTTGAAGTTGATTAGGAATTATCCTCTGCAACCAACATTGGATGGAAATTTAAGAAATTCAATTTTTATAATGCTTTTTCTTGATGGTGGTATCTAAGGGAAATTAGACGAATCAAACTGTTTCCTCGCTCTGTCTACATGTCCATGTACTTGACCCCTTTCCCGCTTACTTTTACCTCTAGACCACGGCTTTGTAATGGCGGAATTCTTATAGTGGAGATTTCTTAGTAGTTCAGCATACTTTAGTGCTTTCCTTGCACTCGGAAGGCCACCAATTAAGGCAATGACTAGAGATTTCTTGTCCTCCATGCTATCTTAAAGGTGCATAGAACACGTTTTGAGTTAAAATGCTCCTAATTTTAGATTCCGTTATTTAATGTTTACATGTCACTTAAGGTATTTCCTAATGGTTAGCAAAACGTTGAAAACGCCATTTAATTTGAGTTACGCAGTGAGATATCAACACTTACAAATCTTTTTTTCGCTATGTAAAAAAAGCCGTGGTCGATGTTTTTGTTTAATAAAATATTTGAATATGCTAAAATTTGTGTTCCGTTTAAAGCAGATTTTTTTTTTAAATTACAAGTTCATTTCTGAGCAGCAATTGCAACTTTTTGCTAAGTGGTTATTCACATAGATTTTAAGGCATTGAATTCTTATTTTTGATGTCGTCGGTGGTATAACAGGGCACCTGGCCCGTGGCCGACCAATTGAATATCCGCCGAGTATTTTATTATTATAAAATGTAGATTTTTTTATTTTTATTCAAATTTTAGGCCTTTCAAAACCTGGTGTGCGTAATACATGTAAATGGAAAGCTCGAAAATCAGTCCGTTGTACACTACATTAAAATATAATGTGGCATTTGGATATTTACTTATTTTTCAAACTATGCATATGAAATTAGGCCGGGAGGTTTTCATCCATCTTTTTTATTAACTTCATTTATTTTCCTATTTACTTCATATACATTATAAAGATTAGCAAGTACAGATGTATATATGTAGTTTCCAGTTGGTGTAATTGCACACGCCGTGATTTCGGTTTAGAGTGTGTTAATAGAAATTTGAATGCTCTTCATTTTCCAGTGCATTTCAATGACGAGAAATACACTGATGTAAATATGTAACATTTCATTTTAAACATGGTATTTTCTGCGATTCAACCTTTACGTAAACATAAATAAGGATATACAGTAACAAAGAATTATGAGTGTTGTATCTCTCTTGTAACTCAACAACTGAGAAAGTTTTGCTGACCATTAGAAAGAACTTGATTAAACATTTTAAACATTAAAAACGCAAATATAAGATTTAGCTCAAAACGTGTCCATGTCCCTTTAAGCATTTTTCTCAATTTCACCCCAGGCTAACCTCATTTTATTAAATTCTGTCTCAATTGTTCGCCACCATATTGTTTTAGGGGGCCCTTTGTCTTTCTGTACCCCCGCCATAAAATGGCACGTTTCATCTGTTCGTCATTCCGTCTCTCCGTTTGTCCCAATATTTTGTCTTCGGAACTCCTCTTAAACCCTTAAAAGGATTTTAACGAAATTTGGTACAATGACTGATCACAACATGTAGATGTGCATAAATTTGGGAAGGGGATGGCTGTTCGAACTTTATTACAGGAGTTATGGCCCTGGACTTAGAATTATTTGTGTAAAACAGTATCATTTTGTCTTTGCAACTTTGAAGATTTCAATGATACATGTACTTGGTACAATTAATTAAACATCACAACATGCAGATATGAGAAGGAGAAGGCTTGTTCAGACATTCAATACAGGAGTTATGGATCATGGACTTCAATTTATTTTTTGTCTTGGACAGTATCATCATGTCTTTGCAAATCCTCCTTTAGAAGCCCTTTGGAGGATTTGAATGAAACTTGGTACATTTAAAGATCACAACATATAGATATAAATAGGCGAAGTTAACATCGTGTTAAACGTAATCATGTTCGTTATCTTTGCCTTTTCCAAACAAACATACACTAAGTCGAGTGTAGGTCAACACGGACCTCCGACAAAAGCGAAGGCAGGATCAGGTGCCATGGAGGAGTAAGCATCCTCTGCTGACCGGTCACACCCGCCGTGGGTCCTTAGTCTAAATAAGCTNCACACCCGCCGTGGGTCCTTAGTCGAAATAAGCTTAAAGTAAACGGGATTACCTGTTGTCAAATCTAGTAGGAAAACGAAAGTCTAACAAAAGGTATGAAACAAATCAGTCAACATATGACTTAGTGATACTTTGTTATTGCAAACAAGGTCATTATAGCCACCGTAGATTTGCGAAATGATTACTTTAAACGAGATTCGTTAGATGTGAATGAAAGCTGAGCAATATATGCCCTCAAGGGTCACAGATAAACTTTGCTGCGGACGGGAACATTCATGGCGTACCAACACATCTAGTTTCCTCCTTGGATCCATGTGAATGCTAGGAGTTCTTGGGATTCATATGGATGCTAGAAGTTCAAACTTGGTATAAAGATGGCTTTTGATTAGGTGTGTAACGACTCTCCCTCTAGGTCAGAAGTTCACAGTTGACATAAAGAGTGCTTTTATCCTGATGATGNCATGATTCTTACGTGGAACAGCACTTAAGATCTCTCCGTACCCTCATAATTATCTGTTATAACTATAGAGTGTCTTTATTTCCTTCATTCTGAGTTGAAACTAATGAATTATCAATCAAAATACATGTATATAGTTAAAGTGCAAGAAATACATAAACAGCATTAAAATTGGATTTAATGATAGAGTAGTATTCATTACAACTTCATGAAACTGAAAAATACACAGAATGTGTTTGGAAAATATAGGAAATCTATCACATAATGGGCTTCATAGAAAAAATCATTGAAAAAAAGTTATTGCTTTTGGATTCAATATTTTGAAACATGTCACTGAATCAAATACAATATAGACTTTTGAAATATTTCATGCTGAACAAGATTTTTACATTATCTATCGGAAAAGATCCAACAAATTGTATGTACATGCATAAATCTACGTAAATAAGTGATTTTGCAAAATTGTATGACGTCACTTGAGATTTGACTTGCATGCACTCTACCCGAAATCCAAATTGAATTTACCTGTATTCTAAATCGGTATAAAATAATGCAAGGAGAGAAACCCATTTAAACGTTAATTCTGCTTTTGTTTAGCCGCCCAAATTGAACCTAATTGGCCTTGTCCGTTACCGGGAATGTTTCTAAGCCAGACATAAAAGAGATAATAATATTTCCAAGTGCAGTAAAGGCGTATCATCACCGCTTAATGTTATTTAGTGTTCCCGTCACGACAGCACGCTGATGTCATTGACTTTATTTA